>CM039131.1:26317403-26363547 GCA_022036555.1 Microstegium vimineum
GAGGTCAATGTCGCCCTTCTCATAGTGATCTCTCAAGAAGTGAAAGCGAACATCAATGTGCTTGGTCTTAGAGTGAAGCACGGGATTTTTGGCTACACTAATGGCACTCATGCTATCGCAAAGCAGAGGCACTTTAGTAAGCTCAAGACCAAAATCCTTCAAAGTCGCAATCATCCAAAGAAACTGCGAACAACATCTAGCCGTGGCAACGTACTCAGCTTCGCACGTCAACTGTGCCACGCTAGACTGTTTGCGAGAAGACCAAGACACCAGAGAAGATCCGAGAAACTGGCAAGTCCCAGAAGTGGACTTCCGATCAAGACGACAACCGGCGAAATCGGCATCAGAATAACCACAAAGCACAAGAGAGGAGGAGGCGGAAAACCAAAGACCAAATTCGGGAGTGAAGCGCAAATACCTCATGATGCGTTTCACTGCCTGCTTGTGCGATGTCCGTGGGAACGCCTGAAAGCAAGCACACAGGCAGACGGCGAACTGAATGTCCGACCGGGTCACCGTCAGGTACAGAAGCGACCCAATCATGCTGCGGTACTCCGTCTGGTCCACCGCTTCTCCTTCCTCATCCGCATCCAAGGCAGTAGTAGTTGACATAGGCATTGAGAGGGGCTTTGCCTCGCCCATGTCAAACTTCTTCAAGATATCCTTCGTGTACCTGCCTCCTCGGGTTTGCACAAACGTCCCTTCTCGGGTTTGCTTGATTTGCAACCTGAGAAAGAAAGTCAACTCTCCCATCATGCTCATCTCAAATTCCCTGCTCATAAGATCTGCAAACTTCGCAACAAGAGCATGAGAAGAACCACCAAAGATGATATCATCCACATAAATTTGGACAAGGAGAGTGTCTTTGCCTTGCTTGAGGAGAAACAACGTCTTATCTACCGATCCCATTTTAAAACCCTTAGCAAGTAAAAATGTTTTCAACCTATCATACCATGCTCTAGGGGCTTGTTTCAAACCATACAAAGCTTTGTGAAGTTTAAAAACATGGTTTGGAAACTTGGGATTTTCGAAACCGGGAGGTTGTCTAACATACACTTCCTCCTCTATGTAGCCGTTTAAAAAAGCACTTTTAACGTCCATTTGGAAAAGTTTAAAACCTTTAGAAGCCGCAAAAGCTAGAAGGATTCTAATGGCTTCCAAACGAGCTACGGGAGCAAAGGTTTCCTCATAGTCTATTCCCTCCTTCTAACAAAATCCTTGAGCTACCAACCTAGCCTTGTTGCGCACTACCACCCCATCCTCACTTTGTTTGTTTTTGAAAACCCATTTGGTACCTATGGGGTGGCAACTAGGTGGTGGAGGAATTAAGACCCAAACGTGGTTTCGCTCAAAATTTTCTAACTCCTCATGCATGGCATTAACCCAATCTGGATCCATCAAAGCGTGTCCAACATCTTGGGGCTCAAAAGAAGCGACAAAAGCCGAATGAGAAAAGTGAGAGATGTAGGACTTGGTCCGTGTGACTCGACGGTCAATGTCACCGATGATGTTCTCCGGCGGGTGCTATTGCTGGATGTGGCGGGGAGCCTGCCTAGATGAAGTGGTCTCCCCCTCGACAGCAGCTAGAGCTCCCTCAGGTGCAACGGGCATCGACTGAGGAAGCTGCTCGAACGGCCCCCATGTAGAGGAAGTAGTCGGATCGGGACCGTGAGCCGCAGCGGATGTCGCAGGGTCGACGGGGGCAGCCAGTGGAGTTGGCTCGGGATCACCCCAATCGGCATCATCCTACTCCTCCACAAAAATGCTAGTGTTCACCTCATCATCACCTGCAAGCTCAAAAGCAGTGGAAACACAGGGCATAGTTTCATCGAATGTAATCTCACAAGTCTCCATCACTCGGTTAGTTTCTAGGTTAAGTGCACGATAAGCACGAGAGTGAGTAGAATAACCAAGAAAGATACCGTCAGAAGACCGTGATTCAAATTTATCCAACTTACCGCCCTTTTTGAGGATGAAACACCTGCACCCAAACACCCGTAGGTGACTTACCTTGGGTGGTCTCCCAAAACGCAGCTCATAAGAGGTCTTTTTCTTGAAAGCTCGGAGAAAAATGCGATTGGAAACATAGCAAGCAGAACTGAGTGCTTCGGCCCAATACCGCCTAGGAGTCCTATGCTCATCGAGCATCGTCCTGGCCATCTCAACAAGGGTCCGATTCTTGCGCTCAACAACACCGTTCTGCTGGGGAGTGTAAGGAGAGGAAAATTGGTGATCCAAACCCAAAGAAGAGCAAAGAGATGCAAATTGAGCATTCTTGAATTTTGTGCCATTGTCACTGCGAAGAGCTCTCATGGCATGCTTAGGTAGCACATTTTGCAATCTCAAAATCAGATCACACACATGCATAAAAGCCTCATCCTTACTCTCCAAAAAGAACACCCAAGAGTACCTCGAGTAGTCATCAACAAATACAACCACATACCACTTCCCTCCTTCTGACCTAACCCGAGCTGGACCAATTGTGTCCATGTGTAAGAGCTCGCTGGGTTGTGAGGTCATAATTTGAGTTACAGGAGGATGGGAAGCAGCAACCATCTTGCCATGTCTGCAAGGATGGCAAACCAAATCCTTCTCGAACTTTAGCTTTGGCAATCCTTGGATAAGGTCCATTGAGCTAAGCCTTGCAAGCAAGTCAAAACTCAAATGTCCCAATCTCCTATGCCACTTCCAAAGCTCGGAAGAAGAACCGGCAAGAAGACAACGAGAAGGTCCGGAAGAGATAGAAAAATCCGCACGAAAAACCTTCCCGAAGGGTAAAATCCGGCAAACAAGCTCACCACGAGAGTCCAAAATCCGAGACAAGTTTGGCTTAAAGCTCACCTCAAAACCGTCTTCAAGGAGTTGCGAAACCGATAGAAGGTTAAAATGCAAATTCGCAACCAAAGCAACATCCTTGAGGACAAAAGACGAATTGACTCGGATGGACTCTCGGGAGACAACCTTACCTTTACTCTTATCCCCGAATGTGATATACTCAGTGTGGTGCACGGGGTCGAGGCTGGAGAACCACTTGGCACTTCTGGTCATATGGCGTGAGCATCCGGAATCCACAAGCCAAGTCTCCTCCAGTCCTCCTTCCTACATCAATAAAAAGACATAGGGTGAGCAAACGGACCAACACTGGGGTTAGTAAACTGTGAAGGATACCAGTGTTGTCCCACTTGCCCAAAGAATGGGTTAGGTGAAAAACCAAACATCTCCTGTCCCATGGGAGGATAGCCATCACCACGATGGGGAAAACGTGGTCCGCTAAAGAAGGGTGGAGTAAAGCCACCGCCACGAGGCCCGTAGTCGTATGGGTCATGACCGGTACCCTGCCGGGCACGACCACCATGTGGTCTCGCCTCCTGAGGCCTAGCACCTTGAGGCATTGTACCTCTAGGACTATAAGTGCGCCTCCGAACTTCCGGTTCACGCACCCCAACTCGTGGGTGGTACATGTCCCGGTTGTTCAACTCAACCTGCCTCCGATCATCTCTCTTCCTCCTATAGCAAAACTCAGCCAAGTGTCATCCCGCTCACAATACTCACAATGGTACCTCACCACACTCTTGGTAGGCACTCTCTTGTTGGGTTGGGTGGCTCTAGCTTTCTTAGGAAGAAGGTCACTAGAGATGTCTGGCAATATGTCAAGTGGGTTGCGAAGGTGGTTCGGTTTGGCAATCCACACTTGCTTCTGTGGAGTGGTTTTGGGTGGCTCTTCAAACACAGCATCTCTCACAGGAAACTTAGAGGGGTCGGTAGGCTTAGGTGGAGTGATCTTGGTAAGCTTGGGAGTTGTGGTGGGTTTCTCACTCTCGCTCAAACCACTGCACTCACCGATCTTACCGAACAAGCTATCATCCTTCCCACCTATAGCAAAGCCTACTCCTGTGCTGCCGGCCCTTTTGCATTGGCTAAGAATCATCCCCAACTGCGGCTCTCGGCAAGACACCCAGCTCAAGATGGACTGAAGGTATGTGTTTTCTTCCTCGGTACGCATCTTGTCGTGTCTGCACGATGCGATCTCAAGCTCCAAAGCCTCAAAGCGATCCGACTCTCTAGTGCTATCTGAGCTGACCTTCTCTAACACAGCGATCCTAGCATCTTTCTGTGCCAGCTCAGAATGCAAGCCTAAGCAAGACTTGCACGCACCAAGTAAGCTAGGCCTAGCCTTCAGCTCACTGACCTCCTCAAGTAGAGTGCTATACTTGTCCTGGAGAGTGACAAGATCAGACATGTGAACGGCGCAAGCATCACACTCCACCTCCTCGGTAACCACCACTTGTGCCTTAGCAAACTCTAGCCCATGAAGCGTGCTAAGGTACTTCGCCTTGAATTTGTTCCTCTCACAAGCGGCACGCTTGAGCAAAGCATCCTGACTAAGCAAGGTATTGTTCAGAGACTCAAGCTCGAGAGAGAGGGATTCGATAGTGGGTGATACCTTGGGTGTGTCGGAGTCATAGTCGTAGTCGGGGCCATCCTTGCGCTTCCCGACCTTGCCTTCTTCAATCGCCATGGTGCAAAAGCCACCATGCATGGCGTCGGCGTAGAAGCAGAGGCTGTTGAGCTTGTCCTCAACCTTTCCCTTCGACTCATCGTCGCTCGAGAAAGAACCCCCGTCGGAGGAGGCATCGATGTCGCTGAGGGAGGCGAGGAAGGCTCCTGTTGTAACCTCCCTTGGCCTTGTGCTTGTCCTCGAAGCGATGCTTGCGCTTGTCCTTGCGCTTGGTGAAGTCACCTGCAGCTTTCTTGGGGCAGTTCGCGATGAAGTGATCCTCATCACCGCAACGGTAGCACCCCTTGGCCGAGCCACCACGTCGTCGGTTCAAACGGTTGTTATGAAATCGTGAGAACTTAGTGATGACCATGTCCAGCTCATCATCTCCATGCATCTCCACTTGTTCCTCTGTCATAGACATCAAAGACAAAGCGAACGAAGAGTGTGAAGGGTTAGAGGAAGAAGAAGACACACCGCTGGGGCCGGAAACCAACGCCATGGATGGGTTCGACGGGTTCTCAAGCTTGGCCCGGGTCTGGTGGTCAATCTCTGAGGACTTGAGCTTGCTGAATAGCTCATCCACGGTCAGGGCATCATAGCCCGGTGACTCCTGAATGGCAGCCACCTTCATCTCCCACACCCTCCGATCAAGAGCATGCAAAAGCTTGATAGCCATCTCATGATCATCATAGGGCAAGTTGGCTCAATTAGCACGCATCTTGTTGACGATAGATTGGAAGCGAGTGAACATCCCGTCAGTAGATTCGCCGGCCAACTGTACAAAGTTCTCGTACTCCCTATGGTATGTGTCGAAGAGTCTGGACTTGATCTGAGGATTACCCTCATGATATCGCACAAGTGTTTGCTAGATCTCTCGCGCCGTAGTGAGATTCGAGACTCGCTCAAACTCAGGAAGTGACAAACTCGAGAAGAGGATACTCCGTGCTCGACTATTTGCGTTGTGTTGAGTGATTTGGAGTTGGTCAACACGAGCCGCAAGAACACGATAGACCTCTGTAGAATCATGGACCCTTGTGTTTAGGCGATTAACGACAATACTAGATCACTATGACTAACGTGTCTTTTGCAGAGACAAAGTCATTTATGTTAGGTCATGAGTGATGCATTTGAATGGGCTTAATGGATATTCATGCCCCAAGATGGGAATCGTTTCGGTTGCAAAGGATGGAGATACACGACGAAGACTAGGCTAGCTCTTAGTGCCATAAGGTTGAGAAGGGCACTAAGTATAGCTAGGGCTTTTGTTTTTCCTTTGACCGTACTATAAAGGGGGGTATGAGGTTAGTAGCTTGACCTAGGAGAGTTTAGGAAAGTGGGTATATGCACACTTGTCACAACTAGTCCTAGAGACCTTGCTTTTAGCCCTTGACAAACCCTAGAGATGGTAGGAGCAAAATCCTTTAAGAAACCTCAGCGAAAACGGTTGAAAAAGAGGGAGAAAGAGGCTCCAGACCACTCTGCTAAGTGGGCGTCGGACCAAGGAGAGTGGTCCAGGGGTCCCTGACTTAGGTAGTCTTCCAGCTCTAGGAGCTCCGGACCACCTGTCTGGAAAGCACCGGACCATAGGAGAGTGGTCCGGTGGCTTGGTTCAAAGAGTCAGAAGGCTCCGGACTAGTCCGACGCCTCTTGACAGGATTTTGATTCTATGCAGAGAGCACCCTGGCTCCGGACCAGAGCGTCGGACCAGGGCACCGGACCAAGGGGAATGGTCCGGTGGTGTGTAAAAGAGAGATAGGTTTTCACTCAGAGAGCACCGAGGCTCCGGACCAGAGCGTCGGACCAGAGCGTCGGACCAAGCAGAGTAGTTCGACGGTGCCTGAGTTTGAAACGTGAGTGAGTTCCGGACCAGTGTGCATGGTCCGGTGGTGTGAGCTCCGGACTAGTCCGGTGGCTACGCAGAGAGAAGAAAAAGTGAAAACGGCTAGTTTTGGAGGTGGGGACTATTTATAGTTGCCCCCTTGGTCCTTAGAGGCTCTCTTGGCCATTGTTTCAGCTGGTGACACCTTGAGAAATCTTTTGGAGAGCCAAGAGGCTAGTGAGGGAGAGATTAGAGAGAGTTCATCTTGCTCTTCCCTCCTAGAGTTATTAGGAGTGACTTGTGTGCATCCATCCACCTTCCTAGCCTTGAGTGGGTCAAGTGAAGGTCTTGTGTTTGTTACTCTTGGTGTTCGACAGCACCTAGACAGTTTGGTCGTGTTCGAAGGAAGTGACCGCCGAAAGATTGTTGGCGGCTCTTCTCCAAGCTCTTGTGATCGGTTGTGGGCGATTCACCGAGCCGGAGTGGCAAAGAATCAGCCCGTAGAGAGCACTCTACCCTTGCGCGGGTAGAGGGGGAGCGATACCTTGCGAGGTGCTCCAACGAGGACTAGGGGGGTGTGTCGACACCTCGATACCTCGGGAAAAAATCGCTGCGTCAATGAGATTTTCTTTTCCCTAGCTCTTTACATTTCCGCATTACTTTCCGTCTTGTTTTTACATTTCCTACTAGAATTGCTTAGGTTGTTTTTAATTCCTATGAACTCCTACCGCTTTCTAGCTAGGACACACAGACGGTATGCACTAGGGGGTGATTGGCATTTGATAGGTTTTTATATTTGCTTTAGAAATTTAAAACAAGCCCAATTCACCCCCCCTCTTGGGCATCTTGATCCTTTCAATTGGTATCAGAGCCTGGTTGCTCTAAATTAGGCTTCACCGCCTAGAGCAAGATGTCCCATGGGGATGGACCGCCACCCATGTTCGATGGGGATGACTTTCCGTATTGGAAAGTGCGGATGGAGGCCTACCTTGAGGCCGTGGATGTCGGCGTTCACAAAGCCGCCACCCAAGGTGGATCGGTGTTCGCCGAGGACCCATACTTTGAGAAGAACAATGCTAAGGCAAAGAATATTCTTTTCCGTGGCATTTGCAAGGATGTGTTCAACCGTGTGTGGAATTGCAAAACCGCGCATGAGATTTGGACAAACATTTGTGCTCTTCACGAGGGCACTAAATGTGAAAGAGAAGAGCGCTATCACCTTATCATTGCTAAGTTAAATGCTTTCACCATGCTATCTCATGAAAATGCTAATGAAATGTATTCTCGCTTGAATGTGCTTGTAGAGGAGTTGAATGGCCTTGGACTCTCTCAAATGACACCGGCCGATGTGGTGCGCAAGATACTTTGTGTCCTTCCAATAGACAAGTATAGCCACATCATCACGGTTCTTCATCAAGGCGATCTCTCCGCAACTACACCAACGCAAGTGTTGGGCAAGATCAATGCTCATGAGATGTACATGAAGATCAATGATGGAACTTCATCATCCTCCAAGAAGAAAGAGAAGGAGGAAAAGAAGGACTTGGCTCTCAAGGAATCTTCCAAGGAGAAGTGCAAGATTCAATATGTTGTTGAGAGTACAAGTGATGATGATGATGAAGACAACATCGCTCTCATGGTGAAGAAGACCACTAAGATGTTGAAGAGGCTAAACAAGAATGGAGTCAAATTTGACTCAAAGAAGAAGAAATTCTTCACAAGCTCTTCAAGGAAGCCAATCTCCCAAATGAAGTGCTACAATTGCGGCACTCTTGGTCATCTAGCCCATGCGTGTCCCGAAGAGAAGAAAGACAAGTTCAAGAACAACAAGTTCAAGAACTTCAAGAAGAACAAGGGCGGCAATGATGACTCAAGTGATGATAACAAGAAGCAAGACAAGCCATACAAGAAGAATAAGAACTTCAACTTCCACAAGAAGAAGAAGGATGGCAAGGCTTACATTGTGGGTGATTGGCTCACCAACATTGATGATTCAAGCGACTCCTCCGATGATGAGAGTGAACAAGAGAAGGTGGCCGCTTTGGTGATTGGTTCTTCGATTCCACCGCCACCTCCTCCTTCATCGCCGGGCTCATCCTCTACACACCTATGCCTTATGGATAAAGGTGACAAGAAGGTACAAAAAGAGGATGATGGTGATGACCTCTCTAGTGATGATAGTGATGATGAATAAGCACCTTCCTATGATGAGCTAATTAAAATTTGCAACAAATATGCTAGCATCATAAGGAAGTACAAGAGTAAAAATGACAAACTTCTTGAAATCAAGGAAAACTTGCATGATAAGCTTGATAACTTGTCTAGTGCTAATGATGATTTGAAGCTTGAGATTAACTCTCTCACATCTAGCACTAGGGAGCTCAAAGCCTCTCTTAAGCAAGCCAATGAGAAACATGATAAGCTTGAGAGGTCATCCCAAGAGCTCCTCACAAGGTTTAACTTGCTAAAAGATGACTACAATCAAGTGAAAAGTGATCATGGCACACTAGTGGTAGCAAATGAATTACTTACTCAAGATCTTACACATGTTGCTACTAACCCGTGTGCTAAGTGTGAAAGTGCTACCTCTTGTGATATCAAGCTTGATGATGTGGCTCTTGAGCAAAGTGCAAAGTGCAAGGGCAAGAGAGTTGTAGAAGCCGACAAGTATGATGATTATGTGAAGATGAGTGAATAGAACTCAAAGCTCAAGGAAGAGCTAATCAACCTCAAGGCAAACAAGCCTTTCACCATCAAGCCGGCTCAAGAAGAAGACAAAGATGCTATCACCTTGATCAACTCTCTTCGAGAAGAGATTGCCAAGCTCAAGAATGACAAGACCAAGCTTACAAGTGGCCTTGAAAAGTTCACCAAGGGCCATAATCTCCAAAGTGAGCTTCTAATGAGCACCGTCATGAAGAGTGACAAGACCGGTATTGGGTACAAGGAGAACCAAGTGATGAAGGCCAAGGTCAAGATTGAAGCCAAGAACTACTACAAGAACAAGTACAATGGCTACAATCAAGAGAAGCCAAAGCCAAAGCCTAAGAGGTGCTTTGGATGTGGACAAATTGGTCATCTATCATTTCAATGCAAGACTCCACTTCCCAAGACCTTGCCCAAGCACACTAGGCCATTTGCTCATGATGCTCACTATGTCATCAACAAAGATTCCAAGGGTAGACCACTTGTGGTGTTTCTTGGACCACCAATGAAGAACAAGCCTAGGGTTCTTTGGGTAGCTAAGGAGTTGGTTGACAAGGCAATGGGGCCCCGCACTAAGGGGGTTCCCAAACAACAAGCTTAACTCCAAGTTGCTTGTGTGTAGGTGAACTACAAGACCGGTGGCAGCCATTGGGTAATTGATAGTGGTTGCACTCAACACATGACCGGCGACCCCCGGATGTTCACCACACTTGATGAGGATTGTGCAAATCAAGACAAGATTACTTTTGGGGATAATTCAAAGGGAAAAGTTCAAGGATTAGGCAAAGTGGCTATCTCCCAAGATCAATCAATCTCAAATGTCTTGCTAGTACAATCATTGAGCTTCAACTTGCTATCGGTTGGTCAACTTTGTGATCTCGGGTTTCATTGTCTCTTCACACCAAATGAGGTAATTGTGACCAAGATTGAAGATTCATCAATGATATTCAAAGGGTTCCGGCACAACAACCTCTACTTAGTGGACTTCAATTCAAATGAAGCAAACTTGCAAGCTTGTCTATTCTCCAAGAATTCTTTGGGTTGGCTATGGCATAGAAGATTAGCTCATGTGGGCATGTCAACCTTGAAGAAACTAGTCAAGAAGGAAATGGTTAGAGGAATCAAGGATGTGGTGTTTGAGAAGGACAAACTTTGTAGTGCATGTCAAGCCGGCAAGCAAGTGGCAAACACTCATCCAACCAAGGCTTTCATGTCAACCTCAAGAGTCCTAGAGTTGCTACACATGGACTTATTTGGCCCTACCACCTATGCTAGTCTTGGAGGAAATCTCTATTGCTTAGTGGTAGTGGATGACTACTCTCGGTACACTTGGGTGTTCTTTCTTCAAGACAAGGGAGAGACACAAGGCATCTTCAAGAAGTTTGCTACAAGAGCTCAAAATGAATTTGATGTGAAGATCAAGAAGATTAGAAGTGACAATGGCACTGAGTTTGTGAACACAAAGATTGAAGATTATTGTGATGAAGTTGGGATCAAGCATGAGGTGTCCGCCACATATACTCCACAACAAAATGGTGTCGTAGAGAGGAAGAACCGGACACTCGTAGCTCTAGCAAGGTCTATGCTTGATGAGTACAACACTCCCGAGAAGTTTTGGGCGGAGGCAATCAACACCGCTTGCTATGCGGCAAACCGTCTCTTCGTCCAAAGGCTATTAAAGAAGACCCCCTATGAGCTTGTCAATGGGAAGAAGCCGGATATTTCATTCTTTCGGGTGTTTGGTTGCAAGGTGTACATCTACAAGAAGCGCCAACACTTGGGTAAATTCCAACGGCGGTGTGACATTGGTTTCCTTGTTGGTTATTCACTTAAATCCAAGGCATACCGTGTATTTAACAAAGCCACCGGCCTAGTTGAAGAAACGTATGACTTGGAGTTTGATGAAACTAATGGCTCCCAAGGAGCGCTTGAGGATATTGATGTAGGTGATGAACCCTTGAGGGAGGCAATGAAGAATATGCCAATTGGTGCTATCAACCCGCAAGAGGTGGAAGAAGTTGAAGATGAAGCAAATCAAGATCCTTCTCCACCTCACACGCCTCAAGTTGATGAAGGAGATCAAGTGAGAGAAGCTCAAGAAGACACTCACATTCCTCAAGATCAAGCCGAGGCTGAAGCAAGCAATGTTGAAGCACCACATCCTCCTCCTCAAGAGACAAATAGAAAATCAACATCCATCCTTCAAGCTCACCCCCATGATCAAATCATAGGGAGTCCATAAAAGGGAGTAATGACTCGCTCTAGACTTGCATCTTATGTTGAACATCACTCGTTTGTTTCCTTTGTTGAGCCTACTAGTGTAGAAGAAGCACTTGCGGATCCGGATTGGGTGAATGCCATGCATGAAGAACTCAACAACTTCACCCGGAACCAAGTGTGGACACTTGAAGAGAAGCCAAAGGATCCAAGAATCATAGGCACCAAGTGGGTGTTTAGGAACAAGCAAGATGATCAAGGCGTGGTTGTGAGGAACAAATCAAGATTGGTGGCAAAGGGGTTCTCTCAAGTAGAAGGACTCGATTTTGGAGAGACCTTTGCTCCGGTTGCAAGACTTGAAGCCATCCGTATCCTTTTGGCGTATGCTTCACATCACAAAATGAAACTCTTTCAAATGGATGTGAAGAGCGCCTTCTTAAATGGTTTCATTAATGAACTTGTTTATGTCTCACAACCTCCTGGGTTTGAAGACCCAAACTTGCCTAATCATGTGTATAGGTTGTCCAAGGCACTCTACGGTTTGAAGCAAGCTCCAAGAGCTTGGTATGAGAGACTAAGGGACTTCCTAATCAAGAAGGGCTTCAAGATCGGGATCGTCGACACTACACTATTCACCAAGAAGCTTAATGGAGAGATCTTTGTTTGCCAAGTATATGTCCATGACATTATATTTGGGTCAACAAACCAAGACCATTGCAAGGAGTTTGGTGACTTGATGTCCAAGGAGTTCGAGATGTCAATGATTAGCGAGCTAACCTTCTTCCTTGGCTTTCAAGTGAAGCAAATGAGAGAAGGGACCTTCATCTCTCAAGAAAAGTACACTTATGATCTACTTAAGAAGTTCAAGATGGAGGATTGCAAGCCAATAAAGACTCCAATGCCTACTAATGGGCATCTCGATCTCGATGAGGGAGGTAAACCGATTGACCAAACTCTTTATCGCTCTATGATCGGTAGTTTACTTTACCTCACCGCATCTAGGCCGGATATCATGTTTAGTGTGTGTATGTGTGCTAGGTTTCAAGCAAACCCTAAGGAGTCGCATCTTTGTGCGGTTAAAAGAATCCTTAGGTACTTAAGGCACACCCCTAGCATGGGTCTTTGGTATCCCAAAGGAGCTCCCTTCCAACTAGTTGGCTATTCCGATTCGGATTATGCCGGGTGCAAGGTTGATAGGAAGAGTACCTCCGGCGGGTGCCACATGCTAGGAAAATCACTTGTTTCTTGGTCCTCAAAGAAGCAAAACAGTGTGGCATTATCAACCGCCGAGGCGGAATACATTGCCATGGGAGCAAGTTGTGCACAAATCTTATACATGACCCAAACACTCTTTGATTACGGCGTGTTTTTAAAAGAAGTTCCACTTTTGTGTGATAATGAAAGCGCCGTAAAGCTTGCTAACAACCCGGTTCAACACTCTCGCACCAAGCACATTGATATTCGCCATCACTTTCTTAGAGATCATGTGGCTAGGAGAGACATCACACTAGTTGGAGTTAAGAGCGAAGATCAATTGGCGGATATCTTCACTAAACCACTCGATGAAACAACCTTTTGTAGGTTGAGAAGCGAGTTAAATGTGCTTGATCACTCTAACTTCACTAAAAGATGAACTTGTGTGAATCATGCATTCATTTGTAATATAACATGTCTAATTTGGTAATGCACATAGGCTTGGCTAACGCGGTTAAGATAACCGCCCCCAAAGCATGTGACTAAGCTTAACCGCGGTTTAAACTTGCAAGCAACCTAGATTCAAATACCATTTTGCATTGCATATGCATAAGTGTTGCTTCTTCGTTTCTTTTCGGTTAAGTTTGTTGGTCATCATTAGGTTCAACACTTAGGGGGAGCAATTCAACGCTCTAGCTTCAGCTAATACCCCTCTTGTGCCCCTAAGGTGACCCTTGGAGCTTTATTGAACTATTTTCTTATGAAAACTAATTCTAGCCTATGGCAAACTACTTCTAAAATTGAGGGTTTGAGAGATGGTTCTTTTGTTAAATCCAACAAGTGTTCCTCTTTGCTCTTTTGTGTTGGTACTTGGCTAAGAGAAAAGATTGGAGAGAAAAATAGGAAATTTCAGAGCAATATTAAGCACCGGACCACCCTCCGGACCACTCTGCATTAGTCTGACGCAGTGGTCCGACGTCTCGACCCTCACTGCATAAATTTTTTCTAGCCAAAGAATCCGTCGGACCAGTGTCCGATGCTGCACCAAACCAATGACAAGTTGTCCGGTGCCTCTGTAATTCCTATCCTTGCACCGTCGGACCAGTCCGGTGCTCCATTGGACTAGTCCGGAGAGTCGTCCGACGCAGTTGTCCGGTGGTCAGTTGCTCTCTGTTTCTCCTTCTCTGGTATCGTCGGACCACCCGTCGGACCAGCCACCGGACCAAGCGGAGTGGTCCGACGCTTCGAAAATTTGCGGATAACCCCCCGCGTGCGCGTCTGTTTTGGCACTGTGTTGCCTTCTCCGTCCGTACGCCGCCGTCTCGCCGCTCCGCTACAGCTCCGCCGAGCTCCGCCGCCGCGCCATTGCCGCCGGAGAGCTCCATCCACCTGCGCCGCCACCACTCTGCCTCCTTCTCCTCTCTGCTGTAGCGCCTTCCACCGCCAGCGCAGCCGCCTCCACCACTCCATCGCCGCCGCGCCGCCGTCCTCCACCTCGCCGCCGGCGAACTGCTCTGCTTCACCATCTCCTTGCCGAGCCAGTGCCAGCTAGGGTTTCCACCCTCCTCTCCTTTGTCCCTGCCTGCAACTCAAAGTTAGGGTTTGCCCTAACCCTAGGAGGTTGTCGACGTGTTCGTCCTCGAACGAACTCCCTTCGTCATTGACTTCGACGTCTTCGTCCGCGACCGTTTCGTCGCCATCGACTTCACCTCTTTGCTTCTAGGGTATGGTTTCGATTTTCGATTTCGCGTTTGAGTTATGCCATATGATTATTCCTTGAAAATACTTTATCCGCATTCCTTTCAATTCACTAAATTCAATCGCCAATTGTAATTCGCAGCTGGCAAATCCTGTTCGGAGAGTGCTTTGGTCCTTGAGATTGCTCTGAATAGCTACGCTCTCTTACCTCAGGTATATTGTCAGTATTTCATTCTATCACTTATCTAGATGCTTACTTCTATACGGTTTCTTATCTCTAGATGTTATATATGCTTATGTAGACCCTGTCTATTCTATCCAGCAGCAGTCAGTGACAGTTAAACTCGGGGCAAAGCTCGCGAGTAAGGATTGAGGCAAAGCCTCAGAGGTTCAGTCCAGTGGCTTGAAGGCCCCTCTGATAGTTGTGCTTGTGATTTGATCAGTTGACAGTGATTCTTACAGCTTTCAGTTGTGGGCAGTGGTTCTGACAGTTGACAGTGATCTTGTCATTGTGAGTGGGCAGTGGTACTTTGCTTATTTCAGTAAGACTCGCAGCACTCGTGCTCACGCAATTGGGTCCAGTGGTGATGCTCCTCCTCCTCCATGTCCTTCCAGAGATAAGGGCAAGAAGCCAGTGGTTGAGAAAGCGAAGAAGAAGAAGCGCAAGCTCACAGAGGCTGAGAAAGCCGAGGCAGTGGCCGATGCAGCGGACCGCGCAAAACGAGGCGGTCGCCGAGGTACCGTGAGACTCGGCACCCCTCCGCGGGATCTTCCCTCGTCTCCTCAAGCTGGGTCACACACTGAGGACACTCCACAGGAGGCAGAGCTTGTCACTGAAGCTCTGGGGACACCGTTGGCACCTAGTTCTTGGGGGCGTTCCACACGCTCTCAGTCTGCTCAGTCACCACAGTCAGCGGCTCCCACAGCAGCTTCAGCCTCAGTTCACCTCGATCTGAGGAATCTTACAGCGAAGCAAGTGAAGAAGCTCAGATTTGTTGCTTTAGAGAAGTGGTGTCCGGATCAGAGAGACCCCAGAGCCTCACCAGGTTGGCATACACTTCTCATGGAGGACTTCTACCGAGCAGCTCAGTTGACTAGCATTCAGATACGACCACACAGGGTTTGCTCCTTAGAGAGCATCGTTGAGCTAGCTGGTGAGGAGATCCGCCCATTCTTGACTTACCAGCCGAGACTCGCCGATTTACTCGGGCGTTCTGGTAACTATATAGAACAATGGGTCAGAGAGTTCTATGCTTGAGCTTGGGTGGATCCAGAGCACAAGTTTGTGCAGTACACCTTCAGAGGCGAGAGGTACAGGCTATACTTGACCAGACTCAGAGAGATCTTTCGCTTCCGTCAGGAGGGTGGTGAGTTTGACTTGCACTACGAGTGTTACTGAGGAGCTTCAGTGCCTCGCAGAGCTCGAGGAGGTCGTACTTTGTCAGTGCAGGAGGTGGCTCCTCTGTTCAAGCCACCTTTCTCAGAGGGCTCCAGGCGTAGCCCAGCAGAGCTCAGGCCTACAGTTCATAGATTGAACGAGGTGCTCCGTCGTACTCTGCTACCTCGCACGGGGTACAAGGAAGGATTGACCAACATGCAGCAGCTTCTCCTTCAGGCCCTGGTATCTCAGACACCATTTGATATTGCAGATTTTCTAGTGTCAGAGATAGAGGATGTGATAGCAGATGGCATGAGGGCCCGACGACAGTTTCCCTATGCCCACTGGATCTCTTCGATTATTGCTATTGAGCTAGAGGGAGCACACCCTGGACTCTGTGCTCTATTGGATCAGTCGCCGACTTCTTTTCCAGATTACAGAGTCCTGGCGTCGTTTGATAGCCGGTTTGGAAACCGGGTCTTCCGTCTTGTCAGAGAGAGGACAGCACCAGCTGACAGAGCAGAGGTTGATGCTCAGGATGAGGCCATTCGTGGTGTTGAGCAGCAGGAGCTCCATGGACTCGATACTGGAGCTGATGTGACTCCAGATTAACGACAATACTAGATCACTATGACTAACGTGTGTTTTGCAGAGACAAAGTCATTTATGTTAGGTCATGAGTGATGCATTTTGAATGGGCTTAATGGATATTCATGCCCCCAAGATGGGAATCGTTTCGGTTGCAAAGGATGGAGATACACGACGAAGACTAGGCTAGCTCTTAGTGCCATAAGGTTGAGAAGGGCACTAAGTATAGCTAGGGCTTTTGTTTTTCCTTTGACCGTAGTATAAAGGGGGGTATGAGGTTAGTAGCTTGACCTAGGAGAGTTTAGGAAAGTGGGTATATGCACACTTGTCACAACTAGTCCTAGAGACCTTGCTTTCAGCCCTTGACAAACCCTAGAGATGGTAGGAGCAAAATCCCTTAAGAAACCTCAGCGAAAACGGTTGAAAAAGAGGGAGAAAGAGGCTCCAGACCACTCTGCTAAGTGGGCGTCGGACCAAGGAGAGTGGTCCGGTGGTCCCTGACTTAGGCAGTCTTCCAGCTCTAGGAGCTCCGGACCACCTGTCTAGAAAGCACCGGACCATAGGAGAGTGGTCCGGTGGCTTGGTTCAGAGAGTCAGAAGGCTCCGGACTAGTCCGACGGTTCGTCCGACGGCTAGTCCGACGCCTCTTGACAGGGTTTTGATTCTATGCAGAGAGCACCCTGGCTCCGGACCAGAGCGTCGGACCAGGGCACCAGACCAAGGGGAATGGTCCGGTGGTGTGTAAAAGAGAGATAGGTTTTCATTCAGAGAGCACCGAGGCTCCGGACCAGAGCGTCGGACCAAGCAGAGTAGTCCGACGGTGCCTGAGTTTGAAACGTGAGTGAGCTCCGGACCAGTGTGCATGGTTCGGTGGTGTGAGCTCCGGACTAGTCCGGTGGCTACGCAGAGAGAAGAAAAAGTGAAAAACGGCTAGTTTTGGAGGTGGGGACTATTTATAGTTGCCCCCTTGGTCCTTAGAGGCTCTCTTGGCCATTGTTTCAGCTGGTGACACCTTGAGAAATCTTTTGGAGAGCCAAGAGGCTAGTGAGGGAGAGATTAGAGAGAGTTCATCTTGCTCTTCCCTCCTAGAGTGATTAGGAGTGACTTGTGTGCATCCATCCACCTTCCTAGCCTAGAGTGGGTCAAGTGAAGGTCTTGTGCTTGTTACTCTTGGTGTTCGACAGCACCTAGACAGTTTGGTGGTGTTCGGAGGAAGTGACCGCCGGAAGATTGTTGGCGGCTCTTCTCCAAGCTC
This sequence comes from Microstegium vimineum, assembly GCA_022036555.1. Lineage (NCBI taxonomy): Eukaryota > Viridiplantae > Streptophyta > Magnoliopsida > Poales > Poaceae > Microstegium > Microstegium vimineum. Next base: position 26,334,760 of record CM039131.1, read on the forward strand.
TTATGATCGGTTGTGGGCGATTCACCGAGCCGGAGTGGCAAAGAATCAGCCCGTAGAGAGCACTCTACCCTTGCGCGGGTAGAGGGGAAGCGATACCTTGCGAGGTGCTCCAACGAGGACTAGGGGGTGTGTCGACACCTCGATACCTCGGGAAAAAATCGCTGCGTCAATGAGATTTTCTTTTCCCTAGCTCTTTACATTTCCGCATTACTTTCCGTCTTGTTTTTACATTTCCTACTAGAATTGCTTAGGTTGTTTTTAATTCCTATGAACTCCTTTCTAGCTAGGACACACAGACGGTAGGCACTAGGGGGTGATTGGCATTTGATAGGTTTTTATATTTGCTTTAGAAATTTAAAACAAGCCCAATTCACCCCCCCTCTTGGGCATCTTGATCCTTTCACCCTCATTCTCATAGATCTCCCATATGTTCGAATCAACTCCTTGTAGATAGGCGGACATGCGCACCTTCCAGTAGGAGATGTTTGTTCCATCGAAAAACGGAGGTTTGCCAACACCTCGCTCCATGTCGCCTTCGCGGATCAAGAACCGTTTAAGGTGGAATGATCCTTAACCGGCTCTGATACCAATTGAAGGACCGAGAACAGCGACCAGAGGGGGGGGGTGAATGGGAGCCTCAAATTTCTCTCGAAATATTCGGGCCACTCTTCCCAAAAACCAAACCTAGTTGCTGGTGTGCTCAACCTCCCCCGAGCAACACGAGCGGGGATTCAGAAGAAAACGAGCAAATGAAAGCTCACCGGCAGTGGAGGAAAACTCACCAGAAACCCCCAAGAAGAGTTCTCAACCCCTATGAGAAAGAGGTAAGAATTCCAAGCAAAATAGCCAGAAAAGCAAGCGACAGACGCTAGATAGCAGGGCGACGAACGCTGGAAAACAACGCGACGGACGCTCCGACGCTTATGCGAGCGTCCGTCGGCCTTTCAGAGAGCCTGACAGAGACTGAAAAACTACCAAGGTGACGGACGGTCGGCGACGGACGCTGAGAAGATCGTCCGTCGACCTACCCGAGAGCAAAACAGAACTGCACAACGCACAAGACGCGATGGACGCTTGGCGACGGACTCTGGATAGCGTCCAACACCAAAACCAAAGGACACCGATAAGCGAGGCAACGGACGCTGATGTCAGTACGTACCAGCGTCCGACGCAAACCCTCGGAGTGTCCGACGCCCCCGACAAACGCGCAGTAACCGCGAAAATCGTTTTCACTCCGCCAAATCTTCCCAAAACTCAACCAAATGAACTCCAACTACAACCAAATTTTGTAGGCATGATCCTTGTGCAGCTGTGGAGCTATCCCGAAGAAATCATCGCTCAATTTGGAGAGGATAAACGAGAACACTCGGATTTGGGGGAGAAAAGGAAAAACGAAGAACACTACAAAGAAAACGCTCGATCTGTGTGCTCGTGAGGTTTTAGGAAAATTTCTTCGGTGCAAATTTGCTCCTCACGAGTACCAATAACTTGGTTCAAACGGATTTGCATGAGCTACTCCCTACAGAGAGAAATCATCTCGGGGAAATAGGGAGCAAAAGCAAAACGCGAAGAACACAAGCAAAACGGGGATACAATCACGAAATTGAAGCCACCATGGCTTACGGAGGTTACGGCCTCCGATTCCTCGCGACAAACTCAAGTTCTTACAAAGGTTGGTGAAATCAACCTAGGGATCTCATAAACTAGAGAGAGGGTAGAGAGAGAGAGAGTTGGGGCAAATGATTAGGGTTCAAGAGATGGGATGAGGATACCCCTTCATCCTCTATTTATCAGAGGCTTTGGCTATTTCCCAAAGACCCCCCCTAGATACAATGAGTGAACTACCTAGCCTAAGCATTGCAGTCCAAGCTCCGGTAAATATCTCCCTCGATTTGAATGGACGGCCCCGCTTCCTGCTAGGAGTTGTCGTCGCCTCGACGCAACCTCCAGGATTCCGCCACATGCCATCCCCGCTTCCTCGGAAGCTCCGCCTAGGTTTTGAGGCCCAAACCCAGGAAACCCGCCACCGGTAGCTTTGGGCTCAACTACCGAACCCCGAGTTTTGCGGCCCAAACTCGGAAACCGACGTGGATGGTTTTGAGGCCCAAACCACCAAACCACTCGATGCGAGCCACCTTGTCTTCGTCCGGTCGGACTCCGAGTCCCCTGAGCCTCCGCTCGACTCGCGCGTCCACCGTCTTGACTTGGTCAACTCGGTCTACCTCCATGTCTTCTCGCACTCGCCGGTGCCACGTACTAGCCACCACAGCTAGTCCGCCGGCGCCCATGGTCCCTCAGTCTGAGCCCCGCTTCCGCCCTTCACCGCTCTCAGTCCATCGGCACGGCAAGCCTCTACTCGACCTTCTCCACGCCATTGACCACTGTCACTAGGCATAGTACGTGCTAACCGGCTCTGATACCAATTGAAGGACCGAGAACGGTGACCAGACACTCATCACAAAACTAAACATACATGGGTACTTATCCACCATGTGTTCGCATCGCTCCATGTTGCCTTCGCGGATCAAGAACCATGTAAGGTGGATTGATCTTTAACCGGCTCTGATACCAAATGAAGGACCGAGAATGGCGACCAGACGGGGGGGGGGGGGGTGAATGGGAGCCTCAAATTTCTCTCGAAATATTCGGGCCACTCTTCCCAAAAACCAAACCTAGTTGTTGGGTGCTCAACCTACCCCGAGCAACGCGAGCGAGGATTCAGACGAAATTAGAGAAATGAAAGCTCACCGGCAGTGGAGGAAAACTCACCAGAAACCCCAAAAACCAAGTTCCCAACCCCTATGGAAAAGAGGCAAGAACCTAGGTAAAACAGGCGAAAACTGCAACCAAACAAAGGCTCCGGACTAGATGGAACTGAGCCACCGGACTATAGCGAGTAGTCCGGAGCTCAGGTCCGACGCTTTCACCCGCCAATACAGATGAACACAGTGAGCACCCTAGCTCCGGACCAGAGGCTCCGGACTAGTCCGATGCCACCTCCGGACCAAGGAAGGTGGTCCGGTGCTCACTCGCCAGACAATCTAGTAAGCACCTTGCCTCCGGACCTGACCACCGGACTACCCCGTCAGACCAAGGAGAGAGGTCCGACGCGTGGTAGTGTTTCTCAGCAGAGCCACCGGACCACTCGTCAAAGGTCCGGAGCTCAAAAACCAAGAGGTCCGGACGGTGGTCCGACGCCCCTTGCTGCTTGACACGTGAAAGGTCAAGACCACCGGACCACTTGCTATGGTCCGGAGTTTAGGAAAAAGTTGTCCGACGCTCACAGGAGAAAACTGTTCCTCGCGAAAACGAACTTCTCTCCGCCAAATCTTCCCAAAACTCAACCAAATGATCACCAACTGCAACCAAACTTTGTAGGCATGATCCTAGTACAGTTGGGGAGCTATCCCGAAGAAATCATCGCTCAATTTGGAGAGGATAAACAGGAACACTCGGATTTGGGCAAGAAGAGAGCAAAACAAAGAACGCCACAAAGAAATCGCCCGATCTACGCACTCATGAGGTTTGAGGAGAATTCCTTCGGTGCAAAGAAGCTCCTCATGATTGCAAACAACTTGGTTCAAACGGATTTGCAAGAGCTACTCCCTACAAGGAGAAATCATCTCGGGAAAAAGAGAGAGCAAAAGAAAAACAAAAAGAACACAAGCAAAACTGGGGACACAATCACGAAATCGAAGCCACCATGGCTTACGGAGGTTACGGCCTCCGATTCCTCGCAACAATCACAAGTTCTTACACCGGTGACACGGTGGATCTCAAGCAAGAAGAAGCTAGGGAAGGGAAAACCTAGGAATAGGTGGGAGAGAGAGTAATGCAAGAGGCTTTGGCTATTTCCCAAAGACCCCCCTAGATATAAGACCGAATTACCTAGCCCTAAGACATTGTAATCCAAGTCGGTAACTCTCAGCCACTCGTTTGAATGGACGGCCACGCTTCCTGCCGGGAGTTGTCGTCGCCTTGACGCAACCTCCAGGATTCCGCCACGTACCATCCCTGCTTCCTCGGAAGCTTCACCTAGGCTTTGAGGCCAAAACCCAGGAAACCCGCCACCGGTAGCTTTGGGCTCAACTACCGAACCCCGAGTTTTGTGGTCAAAACTCAGAAACCGACTCGGATGGTTTTGAGGCCCAAACCACCAAACCACTCGACGCGAGCCACCATGTCTTTTCCCGGTCGGACTCCGAGTCCCCTGAGCCTCCGCTTGACTCGCGCGTCCACCGTCTTGACTTGGTCAACTCGGTCTACCTCCATGTCTTCTCGCACTCGCCGGTGCCAACTATTAGCCACCACAGCTAGTCCGCCGGCGCCCATGGTCCCTCAGTCCGAGCCCCGCTTCCGCCCTTCACCGCTCTCAGTCCATCGGCACGGCAAACCTCTACTCGACCTTCTCCACGCCATTGACCACTCTCACTAGGCATAGCACCTGCACACCATAAGCCGATAGACAAGCACACATTTCTACTTTTGCAGAGGTTAGGGTAAGCCACTCAAACTGAAACACTCACGTGTTGGACGATCACTCATCATCAAAGCTGAACATACATGAGTACTTATCCACCATGTGTTCGCAGTATCTAGTATACAAACTAACCAGCACCGGGGTGGCCAGACAGGGGCCGGGAAGAGTGTCAGAGGCACAGTTGGTCGGATCGACGGAGCTAGGCGTTCGGAACGAACGGAGCTAGGCGTTGTGGGTTGTGGCCACCAGAAGCTGGACTGCTAGAGACAGGGGCCGTCGGGACCGGTTGCGTTCCGACCAGGGTGGTCGGATGCAGCCCACCGACCCCCTCGGTCTCTCCCCTGATAAAAACATTAATTCATCCACCTTTTGTTAAATTGGGCCGAATTAAACTATTTCATGGACCTTCAGACATGTTTCAACGCATCACGTACTTATCCAAAGTAATAGCATGCGCTAAAATCCAAAAATGATGATGCCAGCGTATCGCACACTTTTTGAAGTAAAAAAAGTCATAACTCCTAAGTTAATGATCCCAATTAAAATCTGATTGCACTATCGTGTTCCTTACAATAAACTCTTCAAAACAAGATCACACATAGATACATTTTGATAAAAAAAATTACAAACATTTATCTCATATTAAATATGCATTTAGAGATAATCGTCGAACATTACATTAATACTGCATGAACATCACATAAAATAACATGGAACATTATACTTATACTACGTGAACATCACATATATAATAAAATATAAAAATTAAAAATAAATAGATAATAAAATTAGTGAAGTAATTAATTATACTAAATAAAAAAAAGAAAAAAAATGATATCGAACATTACAAATACATTGTGGAACATCATATTAAAACTTCAGGAACATCACAATATATTTCATAGAATATCATATGTATATTAAGTGAACATCAAAAGTATAATAAAAAATACAATAATAAAAATAATAAAGTAATTATTATAGTAAAAAAATAGTACAAGACCAAATTCTAACACAGAATTCAAACACCCGACAAAAGAATACAAAAGGAAAGAAAAGAAATAGAAATAAAAAAAGAAAAGAAACACCCGACAAAAAATAAAAAAGCATGAAACTAAAATAAATGTAAGAAAAATATAATATCGAAATGAAAAAAAACAAAGAAAACAATTCATTAGAGTAAAATTAAATAGATAAATAGAAATAAAAGACCATACAAAATAAAAGAAAAAAAAGAAAATATAAGCGAACAAAAATAAGAAAAAAGAAAAAATAAAAGTTAAAGTAAATATAAGCGAACAAATAAAAATAAAGATATATCAAAAGGAAGCAAAAGAAAAAAGAAGAAGAAGAAAAGAAAAAAGGAATAAGAAAAAGGAAAGAAACTCACCTATCTGCAACGTCACGCGTCACGTGGAATCATGCATACCTGTGTGAATCCTCGCAAGGAATGGAAGAAACACCCTACACAATTCTAGTATGAAAGTAAGAACAAGTGCGGAATATAAAGAGCTAGGGAAAGAGGTTCTTGACACGACGATGTTTGACCGAGGTATCGAGTAGTCGACACTCCCTCCTAATCCTCGTTGGAGCACCTTGCAAGGTATTGCTCTCCCTCAATCCAACACGATGATCGAGTGCTCTCTACGGGCTGGTTCTTCGCCACTCCGCCTCGGTGAACCGCCCACAACTGATGCACAAGTCGATGGAGAAGGGCCGCCGACAATCCTTCCGGCGATCACCTTCCTCCGAGCACCACCGGACTATCTAGGTGATGTCGATCACCAAGAGTAACAAGCTTGAACCTTCACTTGACTCAATCAACACAAGATCGATGAATGCACACTTAAACTCTTGGATGAACTAGTGAGTGGATTCAAATGATGGATTCGCAAACATCTCTCACTAGGGCTCTTGCTCTCTTCCCAAACCTCTTAAAGTGTTTCTCAGCAAATGAAATGAGCAAAGACAGGTTGGGAAGACAAGTGATGGAGTATAAATACTCCCCCACACAACCAGCTCACGGGCACAGAAAACAGACGAGTTAAGTTGGCATCGGACGTATCGATGCCCTGCCCAACAGCTAGTTACTGTTTGAAACCCTGTCCAACGGACGCTCTGGTGCTTGGCAAAGGACGCTGTGAGGCAGTGTCCAATGCAAACTTGTTGCTCTCGAGTTTCTAGGAAATTCCCTCAAATAAATCCAACGGACGCTGCCAGCGTACGATGGGATGCCAATGGACGCATGTCAGTGTCTAAAATGGCGGGGTCTAGACGGCCGACAAGTAAATTTCTAAGCGTGTCGGAGTTCGGATGGTTACGCTCGGAGAACACAGAGGTTTATACCGGTTCAGGCACGAACGCCCTACGTCCAGTGTGTTACGGAGTCGTATTACCGAGCGTGGAGAGCTCGTAAAGGGGAGCTACAAGCTTTGGTGAGAGAGGGAAGCGCCTTCCCAGGTCTCGTGCGTATGAGGCTCTTAGTTCTGGTGTGTGCTCGTGTGTGTGCGAGTTTGAGTGTGTGTGAATGAACGTTGGGATGTCGAGAGAGTCAGATTAGGGGTCCATTCTCTCCCTTTATACGTAGGGAGAGATGGAGTACAGTAGAGAGAGGAGGAGTGAACGTGGGCCCGACTTGGGCTGCTGCCGAGGAGGAGCTTTGTCCTCATTCTATCTTCCTTCTTGAGGAAGATTACGCCAGTAGACACATGCTCGGGTCTTGTTCGTCCTTGTTGCGCTGTAGCCATGCGTGTTGTGACCGGGAACTCCGCTGTTCCCTTACATGGGCATGGGTTGGGGCTGGTCGCACAGGACCGGGCACCCCCGCGTTCCGTCATACAGGGCTGATGACGCCCTAATCCCTGTTGAAGTGTCCGTTGGAGGCATGGCGCGGGTGTAGTGCGCAAAAGTCGCCGGTTAGGCAGCACAGGACATTGCACCCCAGGGTGAACAGAGGTTGGCAGGGCGACTCATGCCATGAACCCTATCCCTGAGGACGGAGGGTACTGTGGACCTTTTGACTATATGGACTAGGGTGTCCTACATTGTTGATGGCGGCGAGATCTCCGAAGGAGAGGGACGTCACGGGTGACGTCTCCCTGGCTTGGACGAGGCGGAAGAGCCCCCGCGGGTTGATGACGTCACAGATGACCCACCTTGGCTCGGACGAGGTGGTAGAGCCCCCGCGGGTTGATGACGTCACGGATGACGCCACCTTGGCTCGGGCGAGGCGGAGGAGCCCCCGAGGGTTGATGACATCACGGATGACGCCACCTTGGCTCGGGAGAGGCGGAAGAGCCCCCGAGGGTTGATGACGTCACGGATGACGCCACCTTGGCTCGGACGAGGCGGAGGAGCCACCGAGGATTTGATGACGTCATGGATGACGCCACCTTGGCTCGGGCGAGGTGGAGGAGCCCCCGAGGGTTGATGACGTCACGGATGACGCCACCTTGGCTCGGGCGAGGCAGAAGATCCCCCGATTGTTGATTTTGTTTTTGTGGAGTTTGGCAAGTTGGGTACCCTATTTCTGGGTATCCGACAATGCGTCCGTCGCAAACTGAGCCTCTCAAGAACCTCTCTGGACAGCCATCATACACTGCTAGGGTTTCACCCCAGGTCCCCAGCATCTGATGCAGCGTCCGATGCATTTCTCTCAAGTGTCTGATGCCCAGAGAAGGGATCTCTCAACTCCGAACTTCGTCGCGATGAATATGGAAGTTGTTCTAGGCTATCTTACGATCACCATAGGCTTGCTTAGAGCTAAGGTTGTCAAGTGTGCACCACACCTAACTTATGAAGCTCTCCTAAGTCAAGCTACTCATCCAAACCCCTCTTGATAGTATGGTCAAAGATCAAATAAATCCCTATCTATATACTAAGTGCCCTTCATCTCCTTATGGCACTTAGACCTATCCAATCTAGGGTCTTCAAAATCCTTCTTTGAAATCCGAAACGATATCCATCTTGGGGCAATAGATAACCGTATGGTTCTCGTTCACATTAGTTACCATGGCTAAGCTATACATAGCCCATGCAAAACACACATTAGCCATAATAATACTCCAATGTCGTTAATAATCACCGAAACTACTAGGGCCATGATTCTTCACGTATCTCCATGAGAGCTAGGTTTTCCCCTTCTCGTTGTTGCGTTGTCAGAGTAACTCCTCTAGCCTGATTGCTTACATCCACCGGCGACCAGGTGGGTAGGTCTCCGAAACTCTTGTCCTTCTATCCTGCACCAAGACAAAATGAATAAAATTCTTAGGAAGCACTCAGCGTGCGATAGCTCCCGACTTTCACGATTGATCATCTTACACCCAAGTCTAGTGGCCCTACATCCCAAAGTATTTATCATCGACTGCTTCTAAGCTCTTCATCCACCACTCATCGACGACTTTGTACCACCACCAACAACGTCTCCTTTGGCATCACCTGCACCAACGATGTTGTCTACTTCTGCAAATGAAAGGTACACACCATGTGATCCAATATATTGTTGTCATTTGTATACTATATTGATCATGATGATCTTAGCTATGTTGCTATTGATGTTGTCTAATTTAACAAGAATGTTAAGGATTTGCATGCTATTTTGTTGATATTTTCATGATTTATATTATGCTATTAATCTAGAAATTAATAAAAAAATACATGATTTTATTATTCAACAATGGTTGTTTGTATAGAGATACCGTTAGTATAATTATACCTATTACTAAAAGTTTACCAACATACCATTAATGTAAATAGGATATAATATAAATATAGACTGCTAGTAGAAATAGAGGCATTACACTTGAAAAAAACACTTCAAAAAATAGGAGCACTTTTGCTGGTGTAAAGTTATGCAAGAGCCTCCTCACAAAATTGAACATCTGAAAGGTCCTAGATGGCTAGAGGGGGTGAATAGCCTAATAAAAATTCTATAAATCACTAGAGCAAAAGGTTAGATAACACTTAGGCGAAGCTTTTTGCTCTAGCTCTATTTGGGGTGCAAAGCCACCTATCCAATGCAATTCTAGTTAGCTAAGTGCTTGTCAATCAATAGCAAGAACCTAAAGCACTTAGCACAAGCTAGCAAGAACAACTACTAAAGAAGCTAACTAGTAAGCTAACTAGACAAGATATGGAAGAAGTAAATACAAGAGAGGAGGTGATTGTTATACCGATGCATTGTGATGTATGGATGTCAATAGATTGAACCAATCACAATGAATACCAAAGACTAGCCGGGAGACAAGATGACAATCGATTTTTCTCCCGAGGTTCACTTGCTTGCCACCAAGCTAGTCCCCGTTGTGTCGACTACTCAAATGGTGTTTTGGTGGCTAATTGGCAATTCACAAGCCAAGCCCACTACCCGGGCGCCACAAGAAACCACCCAAATGAGAGTAACTCAATGACACGAGCAATCCACTAGAGTTACCCTTTGGCTCTCCGCCGAGGTGGGTACAAGCACTCTCACAATCACCGAAGTCGGCCGCAAACCATCACCAATTGCGCCGAAGCTTCTCCATAATCGCCAAGCCGTCTAGGTGTTGGCAAACACCAAGAATAACAAGAAACCACGCGGCGATGACGATGACCAAGTGCCACTAAGATGCAATGCAATGATCAAAGCACTTGGATCACTCATACTCTCACAAGTATGCAACAAGAGTGAAGAGAGTGAGTTGGGGGCTATCTCAAGCAAGTGTAAGTATGTCAAATGAGTGGGAGGTGCAAGAGAGATGCCCAAGGGCCGGCCAAAACATATTTATAGTCTTCCACAAAAGACTAGCCGTTTTCCCCTTCTTCCTGGCTTTCCTGCGTGCAACCGGATGCACTTTGAATGGGGGGTCCGGACCAACGCGCATGCGTCCGGACCCTCCTTCATTTTGAAATCGCCCGTTGGCGCCTCTTGTGCTACTGACGTGTCACCTCCGGACGCGCGCAATAGTGCAGCAGTCCAGACTATCGCCTTGCGTCCGGACTCAACACAGAGCCGGTCCAGAGAGCTCCAAACGCCCGGACCTGCGACCGGAGACCTACGTCCGAACTCAAAACAACGTCCGGTTCCTACACAAGGAGCATCTAGAGAGCTCCAAACATCCAGACACGAGTCCAGAGTCAGCATCCGGACCATCATCCACGTCTGGACCTCCTGGCCAGAATGGCCGCTGCTTAGGGTATGCTTCCGGACGCAACCGCATTGGTCCGGACCACATTTCATCAGTGTCCGGACCTGCGTCCGGAGCTCTTCTGACTTCCAAACCGAGCAGCCTTTTCTTCTCCAAGACTTCAAGTGCTAACACCTTATGATCCAAACCTTGGTCACCTGTGTTAGCTTTTGTAACATATATTTCTTGCATTTATTTTAGTTTGTGTCACTTAGGTTCATTTTATATTGATGCAATGCAAACCTAGTGACACATGATAACCGCAATCGAAACGAGTTTTCCCTTCTTAATAGTACGGCTATCTATCCTAAAGGTGATCACACTCTCTATAGTGTCTTGATCACTAAACCAAAAATGGCCCTATGATATACCTTTGCCTTGAGCCCATTTTTGTTTTTCTCTTTCTTCTTATCCTTAGTCCATGGAGCACTTGATTCATCATGATCATCTATCTAGCTCCATGTACCAAGGTGAACCACCCTATCTTGATCATACACTTAGTACAAGGGTTAGTCCATAGGTTTCACTAATTAACCAAAACCAAACAAGGTCTTTCAACACCCCACTTTCCTAAAATATTAACATAGGAGATTGAGAAAACCAAGTAAGGGGAATAGGGGAGTTGCCTTGTAGTAGAATGAAAAAAGATATATCCCTTATATATGAATCACATGTGTCAGTGGCTTAGGAACAAACTCTCTTTTTCTCCTGCCTATTCTTGCAACAAAACCTGACATGACACCCGCTCTCCCGCCCCCATGCCCGACGTGGTCTGGTGGCATGGTGCCCACTCCACCTTTCTCGCCCGACTCACTTCCTACCCAACAAACCGCTGAGAGGCGCAACACCCCGCTTCCCTACTCGGCACAACCCAGCGGTATGGTGCTCAATTCCCCGTCCACATGGTGGTTTCCGATGTGTGATGTGGGGTGCGGCGATACGGTGGAGCAGTGACGGTGGCATGGCAGGAGTAGACTACCCAGTGTGGAGAGGCGCAACATGGTGGTAGCACGGCGCATGTGTGCTTGCCTTGCTCGTCATTGTGGGTCCAGAACATTAGTTCGAGAGGAAGGAAGAAAGGGTATTGTGAAAAAAAAAATGCTAGTTATTTCCATTTTTTTAGGTAATGAGGGCAGGTTTTGAGGAATGCTAGAATTACAATTCACCTATTTCAAGCCATACCATTCTAACCATGTTTGTATATGATATATACCACTGTATAAGTTTTGGACACCGTTGGACCCATTTGCGGGCCACCATATTCTCATATCGTCCAAAATACTCCTCTTTGTGTCACTAACGATGGACCCCACAGATCATGCCCTTCCTTCTATCCCAATCTTCTTCCCCACGGTAGGCACAATACTATTGGGGTGGACCTCACTCATTGAACCTGCATCATCGTCCGTGTTTGCTGCTCCTCACGTTGTCGAACTCACGAGCACGCCACCCCCTCCTCCCTCATGCACGATTCATCACTTTTCACCGACATCGCCGCTGCTAGTCACTGGTCCCATCCCCTGGCTCTGTTCGGTCCCACCCATGGTCTGATGGCAGCCGATCGACCATGGACAAGTTGAGCTCACCACCCATGCTTCATGGGAGCGATAAAATTTACGCATAAGGGCTATCGAAGCCAACCATCAGTGTATTTGGTATGTCCATAAAAATCATTGAAGAACTTCAAATTCCCACGCCGCTCTTCCGCTATCATCCTCTAACTCTTGCCAGCTAAAATGTCTTTTTGTCATAGCACTAATATCATTGATCCACTTTTTTTTGTTCCTATCTAGAAAGTTTGGACATGACCATCGATATTGAAGAAGAGGAACAACAAAATTAGGTGTGTCAATAACAATTGTGGCTCAAATTCGATGCATTTCATTGCGTTAAAAAGTGAGTAAAACCTTTTTAGTTGGTGAACATTGTCACCAAACTGTGAAAAAAGCATATCCAATTTTCATGTCTTACAATCGATCCTTGGAATAAGCTCGTGAGCACCGCAACGGGCATAGTTCAGATTTTTTCAATCGCAAATAGAAACAAACATGGTTATAGCATAGTTTACAACAATGTGGTAGAGTGGCATAAGTAGAATGTCATGGATCAACAGTTCATAGGTCCCAGTGATGGTTCTATAGACATTGGTTTGATAACAGGTCTAAGTAGCAGTTGTTGGAGGCATCAATGGCTCCATGAGCAGTATTGCGGTGAATCTGGTGATGTTTTAGAGGGGAAAATACAATTACATATTTGTGAATAAGGTACAAAGTAGTCCAAAAAATTGAATTTGCGTGCAAAACAGGACTAAACAACTACAAATTTTGTTGGAGGTTGTGATTTATCTAGCCTCTAAAGAAATTACATAGCCACGAGAAAGAGTGAAACAAAAACAAAGATAAAAAACATTTAAGCTAAGGAACTATGAAGAAATTGATTGACGGTTGTATAGAGTTCGTAATAGTGATATAATTGTGGAGGAGCATCAAGAGGAGGCCATTATAGTCAAACAAACATATAGTACAAAATTCTTTTCAGGTTAAAAAATCTGATGCTGTACTATGACAAAAACTAGGATCACATGATATTTGTCACCTTGCTAGTTGTATGTATTTGACCTACCAGATTTCGGACAACAAAGAAAATCGGATACCAATAAACTACTCCTAATTCTTTTTCTAATTTTTACTACTAATACTAAGACGTTATCTAGATGGTGTGTACTCCGTAGAGCAGTTGATGCATGTACACATGCCAAGATGGGGACATCTCAAGCGGAAGTGATGGCCGTCGCAGTGTTGTTTTAAGCAAGCTAGGCCCAACCAAGTCAAACACGCGTGCGCGCACGTGGGGTTATTATCTCTTGCCTGTGTCTAGAATAAGAAAGAAAAACGTGATGCGATTTCTTGGCTTTGTTGCAATACCCAATCCCAATACCTATATTATAGTCGTACTAGTATTTTATTTGTCCTGTACTGTGCAGCTAAAATTTTCTTATACGATGTTGAGGGGGCTTAACCAGGGAACCAAACAAATTGCTCCATTATGTAGCTGTTCGAAGGAGGAAGTTTCCATCTTTTTCTCACATGTGACACGAGCCCGTATGAAAATGAACTTTTTTTACAGGGGAATCAAAATCTGAAATAGCAGTAGGGGTATCTTGTTCTTGAGATCTGTTAAAAGTATAAATTTCCTTAAAGTATAATCTTGTCCTTAACCTATAGTATTTTTTAAGACTACCTCTATTTTTAATTGTACCTATATATCTATACGTCTGACAATGCCGCTTACTCTCTCTCTGTCTCTAGGATATTTATCTCTCTTCAATAACTAATACACCCTCCATTTCAAATTACAAGACATCATAATAATCTTAGAGAGATAAAATATCTAAAGTTTGACCAAACTTATATGGTAATATAATAACATTTATGATGTCAAATAAGTATTATTAGATTCGTTCAATTATATTTTTATAGTATGCCTATCTAATGTTGTAAATCTTTATAGTTTTTTTTATAATTATTGGTCAAATTTGAGATGATTTGTCTCTCCAAGATTTTTAGAATGTCTTATAATTTGAGATGAATGGAATACTATACGTACAAGTTTACATAATATTCTCTCAGTTTAAAAATATATTTCTAGATTTAGAACATATCATTTGTTTTCTAAGTTTGACTATGAAAATATATTTCGTAATTACTCCAATAATACTTATTTTATATCATAATCAATAGTATTTTTCATATATGTTTGGTGATATATGTTTGGTGAAACTTTATATTATTTGTCTCTTAGGGGGTTGAAAAATACTTTTTTGGAGGGGCAAAAGAAGTATTCTCTTTAGCTAACAAGTTAGTCCGTACAGATAGATTTCTTATATTAAACATATTTTTTACTTAAAATAATTATTTGGAAAAATAGTTCCTTTGTTTAATTGTAATCGTCCTCTCTTTGTTCGTCCCATTCCGTACAGTATGGCCGATTATCGATCTACTTGGTTAAAGAATTGTCATCTCTCTCTACTTTTTTATCTTCTTTTTATATTTCTTTTTGTTGAGCCGAATTAAGGTAGCCTTTGGTTTCCTCAGAGCTCCATATTCCTTCCACAAAAGCAACGGCTATCCAAGGTTTCTACAAATTATTCAGTCACTTAGTTCTCTTTTAAATTAAAATTAGCATCATATTTCACTACGTCAAAAATGATTTTACACAGCACTAGCAAAATGCCCTCCGTGACGGACATTCATCTTGCCCGCCACGGTAAGTCCCTGCAGCCGCCTTGCGCGACTGGCAGACTAAGGGCCCGCTGCGGTTAACCATTTACCGCAGCGGGCAGCATAAGGTGTCCGCTGCGGTTAATATCGATTAACCGCAGCGGACTCTATAAGGTGGCCGCCATAGTATAGGCATTTACCGTAGCGGTCACATTAGGACGACCGTTGTGGTCATATTACAATGTCCGCAGCGGTTGTTTCTTTCATATATAGATACAGTCTGACCTTCTTCTTCCTCAAGTCTTCTCTCTTCCAAACTCGTGGGGGAAAGACTTTGCTCGATTTTTTAACCAAACTATTAGATTGAGGTTTTGAGTGTTGTTTTGGAGGAGGACATCATAAGAGGTATTTAAAAGGTACTCATAGTATACTTTCTCTATTTTCCTTGCTTTTTGACCTCTTTGGATCTAGATCTAATTTCATGGAGAGAAAGCTTGTGTTTTTTATCTAGAATCATAATATTAGGTGACTTAAAAGCTTTTAGAGGGTTCCCATGCTCTTTTCTCTATCTTTTCTTTGCTTTTTGAGCTCTCTAGCGATAGATCTACATTATGGGGAGGAAAGAGAAAGCTTGTGTCTTTTTTATCTAGTTTCATAATATTATATGTCTAAAAGCTTTTGTTGTTGATGTGTACGGTTTGCAGGCAATATGGATAGGTCAGAATGGATGTACAAGATTAGTAGGGTACTTGATCCGCGGTATCTCAGCGAAGTGAAGAAGTTTATTGCCGCTGCGAGAACTCACCGTGACCGATCGAAACGGATGACAATCGTGTGTCTGTGTTCTCACTGCAAGAATCTGACAACCTTCACCGATGATGGTTGTCCGTTGAGACGTGGCGAACCGACTCAAGCAAGTACTGGTCAAGAGAAAGGTACAAGAAAGAAATATTTCAGAAAGGATACGAGGAAGGCGTGTCCGAAATGATTAGTCAAGGAATAAAGAAGGCCTTCACCAGCAACGACCCCGAGATGGTGGCTCTGAGGTCACAAATGTTTCGTGAGGCTAGTCTTTCTGCTCCTCCGACTCAAGTTCTAGTAAGACAATTGGTGCTGAGGCTACAAGACATCCAAGAAATCCTACAATGTCCAGCTCCAGGTCCCGATCGGGTGGGCAGGCAGGAAGATGATTATCGCAGAGGGAGTTGTACATCCAGTAAATGAAATTGTGGAAATCAACATAGATGACATCCCTCAGAACTATGTCATCATGACCCCTGTCTGGATTGCACCAAATCAAGATGATTATGAACTGGATCATCCTAACTTACAACACCACGTAATTCTAGGAACAACGATTGGCCACCAAATCTTATGGAATCAAGAAGACTTTGAGATCATCCCGGCGACACCACAAAATACGCCAACCACCGGCGAATCACAACCATCAGTTGTCGGATCTTGTCCACCTGAACCGGAAGATCCGAATGACAGCGGAGATGGTGACAAGGACGATGACGGGGACAAGGGCAAGGGCAAGGAAAAAGGAGATGGTGATGGCGAAGGCGGGAAGGAGAAGGGAGAAGGAGATGGTGGGGACAAGGACAAGGATAAGGGCATGGACATGGGCACAAGCTCAACCCCTCCTCCAAATAGTCCACATGCAGATCCATTGAGAAGTCCAGCTGTGGACCCACTTGCGGACCCACCTTCGGACCCACCGGGAAATGCAGAGGCACCTATGGGGGACCCACCTATGGACCCACCGAAAAGTGTAGAGGCACCAATGGGGGACCCATCTGTGGACCCACTAGGAAGTGCAGAGGCACCAATGGGGGACAAGGAAGGGCCAGAGGGGCAATAAGGCACGAAGGAGGCACCAAGAAGCCCACCAAGGAAGGATCCAGGCATGAGCGCCAAATCACTGTCGTACACTACTACATTCGAAAGGTACAGTATCGTGATGCATAATATCTTGTTCAACTTTCTATCCTATAAAATGGTACTAACCTTTACTAAACTCTCTTAACCGTTCTCTATGCCTCCAAATACTAGCCAACAACTATTTCCGGAGGACAAAGACTGTCCTGACATCTATGAGTGTGGGAAGTTCTTGATTCCTAAGGCACATCTCATAGATGAGGAACTATGGGAAACAAGGAGATTTCATAGGTGGTATATGGAAGCGGCAAAAGCCGGGATGTCAGGTTTTACAATCAAGATTCCCCCGAAGTACTTCCACTTGGCCGAAACTATTACTCTTCCCATAGACTTCCGCGACATGTGGCACCTATTCTGGGAAGAAGACCTTGACATTGTCCAAGTCACCCTATTCAATCTGTAAGTCTCATTGCCAGTTTCACAGATTTCAGCAATACTAATGGTCAACTGTATACTTAGTATGGCATGATGACTTCTCCGTGCAGGATGTCGGTGATAGTAAGCAACAAAAAGAGTCATCCTGTTCTCTACCTCTCTCCAATGCATATTACTGAGAGAGTCATCAAAGGGTATGAGATAACGGATCCAAAGTTGACCGTGCGGCAGAGGAAACAGAAATATGAAGATAATATGAAAGATGAGAAGAAGGCATTGTCAAGGTACATAAACGAAGTGATGAAGAAGGTCCACCCGGATGGGTCACACTGTATCAAGGCGGCTTACCACTTTGGGTAAGTCAAAATTGTACATAGAGCTAAGTGGCTAGGATCATAAACTTACATCGTCGTCGTAACCTGTATTTTGTTTGAATGGTGTAGCAAGGGCCAAGTCGATGGCCACTGGGTTGCATTTATCATCTATCCTCAAGATGGTAGGGCATGCATATTTGACTTGTTGTGGTCACCAAACAGACCAGGGTACAAGGCCTTCGAAGATTGCTTCAAAACGTAAGTCACCAAGCTTATTGATCATTTACGGTTACATCGTACGTATTCAAATTGTTGCTAACTAACACTCATGCATTTCGTACAGTGCTTACAGGGCATACCTAAAGGAACCACAATGCTAGGATCGAAGAACTGAAAAGTTCAAGAAGAAACATCCATACCACTTAAAGATCCGACGTGAATTTCTTGTAAGTACTACAAAGATTCAGTCATGTTTTTTTATATATGTATTGTTCTAATGCTTCAGTATCGATCGTGCAGTGCGCTAAACAATCTTATGGATCAAAGGCATGTGGCTTGTACACCTGCGCACACCTAAGGCAGTGCAAGGAGTACACCAGCAGCTAGAAGAAGCTAAAGGCGGGAGTCAAGGAGTGAGAATGCATTACGAAAGACCGTCTTGCTTTCAAGCAATTCAAGGCGGACATCTGTAAGTTCCTACTAGAGAACTATGTGCTCGAAGGGTAAGAATTCTTCGACGATGAGGGTGACCTGGCGGTTCTACCTGAGTTCTAGAAGTTTAGGAAGTGGGACATCATGCTCCATCCCACGGATTACAAACACCAAGTGGAAATTTGAAATGTAATCCTTGGTTTCATTTGTGTATGAGGACAACAAATGTGTTTGTGTATGGATGTTTGTGTGTATATATATATATATGATGTTTATCTCTGATTTGAAATCTGGATGCAATATGTAAATATTGAATTCAGTTTTTGAAACTGCATTTTTTTAATAAAAAATATTAATAGTGACAGCCATTATAAAGAGCCCGCTGCGGTTAAAGCATTTACTATAGCGGGCATTGTAGGGTGCCCGCTGCGGTTAAAGGGTTTTTCGCAGTGGGCACCAGCGACCGCCATGGTAAACACCCCATTTACCGTGGCCTTGTCATCGCAGCGGACGCCATTGGCCGTTGCGAAAAACTGATTTTGACCGACACCAAAAATCGATTTTGACGTAGTGTTTTACATTGTATGTGGATTCATAGTTGGCTTTTCTTCCAAAACAACACAGATTTATTGTAATGGCTTCTCATTTTTTGGAGTGACTTCTGCCTCAAGGAACTATTGGTTGGCCTTCTCATTGACGCCTCTTCGCAAGGAAACCATGGAACCATCATAGGTAATTTGGTGATTTAAGATTGCTATCAATGGAATTATGTCGTTATGTTGTCGGCCATAATGTGATCTTTTTTTTTCTTAAGACCAACTTTACTTATAGAGAGAGACAAACTTCCTATGTTCACTACTACAGAATAGCAAACCAGTGCCGGTTCAAAATCCTCTATCACTGTCGGATTTTGAATCGGCACTGAGCTTTCGGCAGTGATGAGGGTTCACATCACTGCCTGTTATGCCACATCACTGCCGGTTCTTTACGAACCGGGGTTGTCCAGACGAAATTGCGTTTTTAAAATAAAAAAAGATTTAAATTCTGGGAGAGACCACCAGAA
Source organism: Microstegium vimineum (assembly GCA_022036555.1). NCBI lineage: Eukaryota > Viridiplantae > Streptophyta > Magnoliopsida > Poales > Poaceae > Microstegium > Microstegium vimineum. The sequence continues at coordinate 26,353,968 of CM039131.1, forward strand.
ACCCGTCTGCCCGTCTCCGTCCGGGATTCGTTACGAAGTCACGCATTTTTTCGTTACGAAATTCGTTACCAAATCGCGCATTTTTCACGTAAAATTCGCGAACGCGCTCCAGCCGGGATTCGAACCCGAGACCTCACCCTCGCGCGGTACCTCCTCTACCACTACACTCATGGCTCACTTGTGTCTAGATTCGTTAGTCATTCCTCATATTCTATACTAAACCGAGTGTAAATTGATTGTTTGAGCCACTAAACGATTTCAAATGAAAAAGTTGTGAACTACAAAGTTTCATAACTTTTCGAGATCTACAACTTTCATGTATCAAGTTTTTTCATCTGAGGTCGTTTAAAAAAATTTGAATTTTAAATTTGACACATTCAAACTTATGTTTCGATGACAAGATGATTTCAAATGAAAACGTTGTGAACTACAAAATTTCATAACTTTTCGAGATCTACAACTTTCATGTACAAAGTTTTTCCATCCGAGGTCGTTTACAAAAATCAAAAAATTAACTGTACATGTATATCACTATATCACTGTCAGTTCCAACCACAAACCGACAGTGAAGCTCATCATCACTGCCGGTTCGTGGCTGAAACCGGCAGTGAAAGTGGCCACGATATCACTGCCGGTTCCAGCCATGAACCGGGAGTGATGATGAGCTTCAATGCCGGTTCGTGGCTGGAACCGGCACTGATATACCTGTAGAGTTGACTTTTTTTATTTTTGTAAACGACCTCGGATGGAACAACTTTCTACATGAAAGTTGTAGATCTCGAAATGTTATGAAACTTTATAGTTCACAACTGTTTCATTTGAAATCGTTTAGTGGCTGAAAAATACGTTCGAATGTGTCAAATTTGAAATTCAAATTTTTGTAAACGACCTCGGATAGAAAAACTTTCTACATGAAAGTTGTAGATCTCGAAAAGTTATGAAACTTTGTACTTCACAACTTTTTCATTTGAGTTCGTTTAGTGGCTCAAACAGTCAATTTACAAATCTGATTTTTCAAATTACGAACCGGCAGTGATGAAGACCTTCACTGCCGGTTCGTGGCTGGAACCGGCAGTGAAGACTCATCACTGCCGGTTTTGCCAGACCCGACAGTGATGGGCCGGCAGTGATATGCAAATCTGTAGTAGTGGTTGCTCGCTAACTTCTTAGACACGTGTATCTAAGAATTCATTGTCACATTGCTCATAAGATAAGAAAAGCCAATTATGCCTTTCATGATTTGATCATAATCCTGGATACCAGAGCTTGTTCCTCTATAAGGTCACCACCTTGAAAGCCATCAAATTTGAGCCGCGGACACTAGAATTGACATGTTCTAATTGGTCACAATCATGTCACAATTTTCATAAAAACACAGGAAGAGTGACTTAGTGAACATTGGTGAGGGACATGTTGAGATGGAAATATATAGAGTACATTTATAATTTATGCATAAGTGGTACACAGGGGATTTGAAGTGCTTCGATGATTTTTCAAGTCATGCCAACAGATTGGTATGACTTGGTAACCCTTGTCCATGCATGCAATTAATCTCTCCCATGTACGTTTCATTTTATTCTCATGTTTCTTATTACGTACCATGGCAAAATTCAATTGTAATGTTGATCCAATTTACACTTCTGTCGCTTTCTAAACCCCTTCTATATCTATTGGAGTCTTTGTTTGTAGTTTTTCTACAATCCTTTTGATAGATCTAGGCCATTATAATTATAATCGGGATCTATAGAACAAATATGGTGGTTTTTACCCCTTAAGAGTAAAAAAATGTTAGTTTTATAAATTTCATTTAGTAATACACTAACTTTTCTTTAGGTGCTTCTTCAACCCATGTTTTTGTTGTTACTCAAACCTATAGTCTGGATTCCACTTCGTTGACCCTACTCCCGTAGCCCGTCAAGCTATTAACCTTTCATAGTTTTATTCAAATTTTGTGTAATCTAATTATGTTTTTACATGTATTCCTTATCTAGGTTTTTTCCCTTAATTTTATTATTTTGAGTTTACTATTTATTAATTGCATAAAAAATTGGCCTAATATATAGATCATCACAAAAGAACTAGCTGTATTACGTTCTATTTTCCTAATCTCATAATTTATAGACCCTATCGACAAATATGGTGGCTTCTTAGATATATATTGTAATAATAAGATAATAATAGATGCACTGATATGTCCTTGTCCACGACAGTTTCAATGTACGCTTATTACTGCCTCATTTTTCTGATCATGTAGATCTTTTTTTTTTTGCTACGAAAGAAGAATTATATTATATGAAACATGAGTACATCAATACGTTACAAGTACTTTACAATACGAAATAGTACCCACGTTGTGAATAGCTTACCTCAAAACCTAACCTGTTAATCGCTTTGCAGTGTAGATGACCGCACAGGGAAACACTCGGCAAATAGTTTAAGAACAACTGGCCAACGAACGGCGGCCAACATTCCTGTAGGTGCAGTTGAGGATTTTTTTTCTTCTTTTTGGTGTCTTCCTTCTTCTTTCTGCCACCGAAGAACGAGGAAGCCTGATCTGAAAATATTCTCCCTAGTATTTCATCGTGACCAGATCTAACCACAACAAAACAAAGAAGAGGCTGGAGAAATTTATTCTATGGCGGCGATATCATCTCCGCCTTATGCCACCGTCCAGAAACAAAAATCTGCATGATGTCATGTTGAAAAAGATGGTAACGCCGAAGTTGTCGTCCCCGTCTTCAACGAAGCCGTCATGGAAAGACGATTACATCCTTCTCCTTCACCATTGTCGGAGAAGACGAGAAGGAGGAGATAAATTCCAATACCAAGAACTTTGGCATGGAAACCCTAACCCTAATGACTCCCCACTCCCTTGAGCCCAAAGTTTAAAATAGCGGGCTATTGAAAATAGTGGCACTTTTTTCAACAGCTATTAAGCTATAGCGGCGCTATGGCAGATAGCGTTTTTATAAAAAAAACCAGTAATATAATGTAAAACATGGAAAATATAAAATTTGATGAACAAAAATATTTTTTAAAGACCCACAAGTCTTGATAACATTACCAATGTAACATTACAACATGGTTCATGAAACTCTAGTGTCAAAAATACCAAATTAGTAGCAAATAAGTATGAAATAACTAATTAAATTGTCACTAATATGGTATGTTGGCAAAATCTAGAATAACGTCGATATTTCAAGGCTAAAAGCTATTCAACTTAGCAGACTATAGCGGCGCTATAACCCATAATAGCAGTCAAAGTTGGCATAGCGGTAAAAATAGGAATAGCTTAGCAGTGAGTCTCTCTAGAAGCTATAGCGGCGCCATAGCGCCGCTATAGCCCGCTATTTTTTCTTTGCTTCAGCCTTGTAAGTGCATTCACCCCCTATGTGTTGGTTTTGGATAATTGATAACAACCAAATTAGGGATTAACATGCTTCTCTAGGTATATTCACAGGTGTTAGTCCATTGATGAATCTAAATGATGAAATCCGGTGATTGAAGCACCCCAATTCCACTCCATGGAAAGCGGCTCATCTCAAGTGCTAAATAGTTTTATTCTTTTGAATTGAGTTATAGGAAAAGCCGCACTACCAAGAGGGACACAAATTGGACTAGCTAGAAGTGGGTAAGAGTGCTCAAGTTATTAGTATAGAGACGCTTGAGAGACGCCGTGAAGAACGGAACCTTAGAATGTATTTTCTGTGTTGTCAGCAGAGGTACCGGTAGTACCGGTCATTCTCACCGGTAGTACCGGTCAGTAGCCGGTGGTTCCGCTAGGAATTTTTTCCCGCACGACCTAGGGCGCCAATTCTTTGCACTGTCGGTAGTACTGACCGCCCCCTACCGGTAGTACCGGTCAACTACCGGTGGTACCGGTAGTTCTTTTTCCCGCACGTCTTCAGGGCTTAGTCCCAATGGTCACAAGGTGATCGGTAGTACCGTACCGCTTCAGGGCTGAAGACTTTAAGTCTATCGTCGCCCCCCCCCCTCTCTCACCCATTCATTTTCACTCACTCTTCACCTACCTTGAGACAAAGGGGCTCTCCAAGCATTGAATCATCCTCTTCTCTCTCCCTCTTGCTCTACAACTTCGATTCTTGCCAGATTAGAGCGAGGCAAGTGAGATTGAGTGCGGGGAACTTCGATCTACGACTTAAGCACTTGGATTCATCTTCTAGCCGGTTGGATTTGTGTGTGTTACTCTTGGGTTCTTGGAATCCTAACCGCTAGGCGTTCTTTGTGGTTGCCCGAGTTGCTCCATTTGTGAGGGCACCCCGAAGTGTTTGTATTACCCTTGTGATTCTTAGTGGAAATCTCGGGCTAACCTTTGTGGTTTCTTTGAGAGAGGCAAGGAGGTGGAAGAGACTCCGACCTTTGTGGTCACCTCAACAATGGGGACGTAGGTGCTCCTTTGTGGAGACCGAACCTCGGATTAAATCCCGTGTCTTGTGTGCTCTCTATTATTTCATATATACTTTGTGCTATCTTGTGTTCTTCGTGTTCTTCTTCTCTCTCCTTGTTCTTAGGGTTGGAGAAGCCGATCTACGATTTGGTGAAGGAGCAAGACCAGGGGAGTCCATCTACCACCTCTACATCACCTAAGGATAGTAAGGAATTAGCAGATCTAAAATCCGAGTTGAATTCGTTTGAGATTTGCTAGTTCCCGTAGGAACCGGTAGTACTGACAGTAGCACCGGTAGTACCGGTCCACCACCGGTAGTACTGGTAGTACTAATTCCTACTTCAAGTTTTTGAGTTTCAGGTTTAGAGAATTGCCTATTAACCCCCCTCCCCCGTCTAGGTCAATTAGGTCTTTTCAAGCCTTCGAGATATCGGAGGGGAAGGGAGAGGGACCAACGGTGGTGGACGGGGGAAGACGTAGACGGTGGCGGCGGTGGAAGCTACAGCTGTTGAGACTAATCCTGTAGATTCGCTATGATCATTAATAACCAATGGACAGTATAGACAGTTATTGTATTATGTACCTTTCTGATATTAAACCCCAAAAAATAAACATATACTGCTTGGTTTAGGAAAAAGTAACGACACCTCAATACGTCCGTGACTTAATGACGATAGAAACTTTTGGTTCAGCCCAGTCGGTCATTTGGTAACGCGAAATCCGATGCCGCTCCGTTCAAGTGTGATACCGGCCCTCCCAATCCCGTATCCTCTCCAAGCGACGGCTTTCGCCAGGCTGAGACTCGACACGACTTTTTCTCTCGCGTATCCTCCAGCGCGGCGGCGGCGGCGGAGACCACAGGCTCGCACCGCTCGCCGGTGAGCTCTCTAGCGCTCCACCTCCCCCTTTCCTCTCTCTTCTCGTGTACTAAAACGATTTGTTTTTTTAATTCTAGATGGCGTTTTTTTCTTTTGTTCCCATCCAAGATTGTTGCACAAAGGAGAGGAGGACGTGTTCGCCGGTGAGCTCTCTCTAACGCTCCTCCTCTCCTCTCTCCTCTCTCCTCTCTCCTCTTTCCTCTCTCTTCTCCTCGTGTACTAGAACGATTTGTTTTTTTAACTCTAGATGACGTTTTTTCTTCAGTTCCGATCCAAGATTGTTGCACAGAGGAGAGGAGGACGTGCTCGCCGGTGAGCTCTCTCTAACGCTCCGCCTCTCCGCTCTCCCCTTTCCTCTCTCTTCTCCCTGTGCAGTGTGCACCAGTGCAGGCACTTCACCGACGGCTACCACTGTTCTTCATTCCCTAGGTATGACATCGTGGTTGCCTTCCTCCCCTCCCACTTAAACAGTCAAACCCCCATTTGTTTCATGCACTTGTGTTGCGAAAGTAGGATCCATGTTTGGGTGCTGTGAACTTTGAATAAAATTGGAGATATTTTTGTCGTGTCAACAAAATTAAAGTATCTGATGCATGCTGTCAATTACATGTCATCATTGATGCCTTCATGCAATCGTATTTGAGTGACTAGCTAGAAGATCCATTCCATATAAATGATATGGTTGATGAAATTGACATTTATGCTCATTTATTCAATTATCTAATTAACCATTCGATTCAATTTGTACAATCCCATACTTCCCTTTGTCACTCCGTACAATTTTGTTCTCGCGTCAAAGAGTAAGAGTGGATAAAAAGAATGAACATGTTCTTGAAACAATGTAATTATTTTTGGAGAACATAGCAATTTCTGTGAACTGTGAACTGACAGACAAAGGTCATTAGTGGCAAGAGGGACGGGGTGCTGATCAGTAGTGCTCAGGGGCGCTATACTGCTCACCTTCTGCTACTTTAGGGTAATCATCCGTAGGATGAAGAATAAACATATGTGATTTACACTTTCGGTCAAGGATTTTCAACGCCCATCACGGTTAGATGTACCAACTACAACATTGCTCTGATATAAAAGGTTAAACCATGTATAACGATTGATTTATTGTTAGAGTCTATTATTTTGGCGGTATATCTCTGCTTTATTTTTTAAAAAGTTATATGAGATGGCCAATATAGCTATGTGTTATCATTTGTTATTAGTTATGTAGTGTTTTTTAACATGGACATTGTTACGAACCTTGGGAAACTCTCAGCATACGAACTCCAGACATGGAGATGAGTATATATAGATATAGAGGCTGAGCTTCATGGGCTGGGCCATATAGGCCTATAATATAAGAGCCATTTAACACCCCCCCCCTTCAAACTCAAGGTGGAAGCTGAGGATTGGAAGCATTGAGTTTGATCAAGTGAAGTCGATGCTGCTCTCGTGTTTATGCTTTAGTGAAAAAGTCGGCCAATTGCAACTCTGAAGGCACATACTGAAAGAGAAATAGTTTTCTGTTGACAATGAGACCGAGTAAAGAAGGCATCCACACCAATATGCTTTGTAAGTTCATGCTTCACTGGATCATTGACAATTTGTATGGTGCATGTGTTATCACAGAGAAGAGGTGTGTGGCAACATCATAAGAAACACCAAAATCAGCCAACAACCATCGAAGCCAGACAATTTCTGCAGTAGTAGTAACAAGGGCACGGAGTTCGGCCTCTGTACTAGAACGAGATATAGCTACCTGTTTCTTGGACTTCCATGCAATAGGATCAAGAAGAACCAAGAAGAATGCAGTATCATATGATGGAATGTCGATCATTTGGGTCATTTGCCCAAGTGGAGTCCGAGTAAGCATGAAGCTGAAGCGAGCTGTCATGTGCATAGAATAAACTCGGAGATGATGTCCCTCGTAAGTATCGCAACACACAAAGTAAATGTCCAAAATGAATAGAAGTTGGAGCACAAACAAACTGGCTCAAAATATGGATAACATGAGCAATATTAGGCCTAGTGACGGTGAGATAAACAAGGCCGCCCACAATATGTCGATATCGAGAAGGATCCTCAAGAGGTACCTCATCAGTGAGATGAAACTGTAGGTGAAGATCCATATGTGTAGCAGCAATTCGGTTATCAGTGATGTCGGACCGAGCAAGAAGACCATGTATGTACTTAGACTGGGAAAGATGATATCCCTTAGTGTGGATCTCTTGACCTCAATGCCTAAGAACTAACTGAGACCCAAATTGGACATTTGAAATTCAACACTAAGTTGTTGTTTCACATAAGAGATGTGATCCTCATTATCACCCGTAATCAACATATCATCAACATACAGAAGAAGTAGAGTACGACCATACGGTGAAAAATGAACAAATAAGGCTGGATCATGATCACTAGGGGAAAACCAGCAACCCAGATCACATATACAAAACGCATAGCCAAGCACGAGGGGCCTGGTTGAGGCCATATAAAGCACGACGAAGACGACAAACATATCCTGAAGGAGGAGCAACGCCTGGGGTGGGTGCATATAAACTTCTTCAATCAAATCACCATAAAGAAAAACATTCTTGGCATCCATTTGAGATATGGGCCAAGAAGAAGAAGCAGAGACAGTACCACCAGCAGTACTACCGGTTGAACCCCTAGGAGTGCAAGAAGTACCACGACCACGAGCAGCACGACGAGCACGAAATTCAGCCAACTTGTTTGGATGCTTAGCAAAACAATTATCTGAGCTATGATTAGTCCTGCCACAATGCTTACATGGTTCTTTAAATGCACTGGTCCTCTGATGGGAAGTTGCGAGCACACTGTGAGGGTTAGGCACAGAAGAGGACAAAGCCTGAATACGTGTTTCTTTAGCAAGCAATTCAGACAATGCCTTTGCCATGGTCAGGGTAGAAGAGGTATGGAGTAATCTTGTACGAAAAGAGTCAAACTCTGCCCTGACTCCCATGACAATTCTGTAAGTAAGAAACTGCTCAATAAATTAAAGTGTAGTACAGTTTGAACCTGCTCTGCACTGAGGCACCATGAAAATTAAAGAACCCATCAAGCGATCAAAGGAAGAATAGTACTCATCAATGGACATCTCTTTGTTCAAGAACATGAAGCTACTGCATAAGAGTATGTTGAAGGGCACCACTTTCCTGGACATAACGGTCCTTCAAGTAAGACCACATAGGTTTGGCTTGCTTAAACTTGCGCAAACTCATAATCATAGTTTGTTTAACACTATTAACCATAGTAGCCATGACTTTTCTCAGCCATTTAACAAACATGATACTATGCAGCTATAGACCTTTCTTAGAAATCAACAATTGTGTGTGGAAGGGGAAAGAATAAAAGGAAGTGGAATATGGATGAAGATGATGAGCTTATGAAGGCATTATATGAGATATCATTGGAGCCAAAGTGGAAGGCGCAAGGAGACTTTAACAATGGGTATTTATCTGCACTTGAGGACATTCTGGCTGAGAAGCTACCAAATGCTAGACTTTCAACTTTACCTCATATTGAGTCTAGAGTATGGCATTTTAGGACAAAGTATGGAGCATTGGAACAAATGCTAAATAGAAGTGGCTTCACCTGGGACGAGAGTAAAAAGATGCTTCAACGTGAAAAGAAACAATACGATGACCATTGCAAGGTAAGCTATCTTTTTACCTGCTGCATATATTTGTATTGGGCATATATATTGTAGGGGTATATTCCAATGCCTTTTACCTACTGCCTCTAGAAATCAATTAGTCTGCCCTTAATCTAGCTCATATATATTGTAATATAACACGGCTTGAAATTTATTTTTTATATCTCACAAATGAAGTTTGAGTTTGCACAAGATATTTTACAAGTTATGTATCATCATATCATCTACATGTGTAATTTTTTTGGTGAATTTAGACAAATTTTTTGTCATGGTTTACATGGGTTTTCACGAAAGTTATGGTTTACACCTGATACGTTGCCTAATATAATAGAAAAAACTTATTAAAAATAATGAATTTCCACACCCTTCAACCTCTGACGAGATGCCGGAGAGAAAGGGAGAGGTACCAACACGGAAAGATGAAGAGAGCCGAGGCGGCGGCGCTAGGGCTAGAGGTGGTGGCCGGTGCATACGACCTGTTGGGATTGACAAGACTAAGGTGCCTTTTGCACACAAGTCGTTGGGACGGAGAAGGCTAGTTACTATGATGCAACAAGAAGCAGCTTGTACTTTTATTTGCAGCTACGTTACGTTCTACATGCTAGTTAAACTTTTCTATGATATTATAAA
>CM039131.1:26363647-26580095 GCA_022036555.1 Microstegium vimineum
CCCACAACCGATCATAAGAGCTTGGAGAAGAGCCCCAACAATCTTCCGGCGGTCACTTCCTCCGAACACCACCAAACTGTCTAGGTGCTGTCGAACACCAAGAGTAACAAGCACAAGACCTTCACTTGACCCACTCTAGGCTAGGAAGGTGGATGGATGCACACAAGTCACTCCTAATCACTCTAGGAGGGAAGAGCAAGATGAACTCTCTCTAATCTCTCCCTCACTAGCCTCTTGGCTCTCCAAAAGATTTCTCAAGGTGTCACCAGCTGAAACAATGGCCAAGAGAGCCTCTAAGGACCAAGGGGGCAACTATAAATAGTCCCCACCTCCAAAACTAGCCGTTTTTCACTTTTTCTTCTCTCTGCGTAGCCACCGGACTAGTCCGGAGCTCACACCACCGAACCATGCACACTGGTCCGGAGCTCACTCACGTTTCAAACTCAGGCACCGTCGGACTACTCTGCTTGGTCCGACGCTCTGGTCCGGAGCCTCGGTGCTCTCTGAATGAAAACCTATCTCTCTTTTACACACCACCGGACCATTCCCCTTGGTCTGGTGCCCTGGTCCGACGCTCTGGTCCGGAGCCAGGGTGCTCTCTGCATAGAATCAAAACCCTGTCAAGAGGCGTCGGACTAGCCGTCGGACGAACCGTCGGACTAGTCCGGAGCCTTCTGACTCTCTGAACCAAGCCACCGGACCACTCTCCTATGGTCCGGTGCTTTCTAGACAGGTGGTCCGGAGCTCCTAGAGCTGGAAGACTGCCTAAGTCAGGGACCACCGGACCACTCTCCTTGGTCCGACGCCCACTTAGCAGAGTGGTCTGGAGCCTCTTTCTCCCTCTTTTTCAACCGTTTTCGCTGAGGTTTCTTAAGGGATTTTGCTCCTACCATCTCTAGGGTTTGTCAAGGGCTGAAAGCAAGGTCTCTAGGACTAGTTGTGACAAGTGTGCATATACCCACTTTCCTAAACTCTCCTAGGTCAAGCTACTAACCTCATACCCCCCTTTATACTACGGTCAAAGGAAAAACAAAAGCCCTAGCTATACTTAGTGCCCTTCTCAACCTTATGGCACTAAGAGCTAGCCTAGTCTTCGTCGTGTATCTCCATCCTTTGCAACCGAAACGATTCCCATCTTGGGGGCATGAATATCCATTAAGCCCATTCAAAATGCATCACTCATGACCTAACATAAATGACTTTGTCTCTGCAAAACACACGTTAGTCATAGTGATCTAGTATTGTCGTTAATCTGGAGTCACATCAGCTCCAGTATCGAGTCCATGGAGCTCCTGCTGCTCAACACCACGAATGGCCTCATCCTGAGCATCAACCTCTGCTCTGTCAGCTGGTGCTGTCCTCTCTCTGACAAGACGGAAGACCCGGTTTCCAAACCGGCTATCAAACGACGCCAGGACTCTGTAATCTGGAAAAGAAGTCGGCGACTGATCCAATAGAGCACAGAGTCCAGGGTGTGCTCCCTCTAGCTCAATAGCAATAATCGAAGAGATCCAGTGGGCATAGGGAAACTGTCGTCGGGCCCTCATGCCATCTGCTATCACATCCTCTATCTCTGACACTAGAAAATCTGCAATATCAAATGGTGTCTGAGATACCAGGGCCTGAAGGAGAAGCTGCTGCATGTTGGTCAATCCTTCCTTGTACCCCGTGCGAGGTAGCAGAGTACGACGGAGCACCTCGTTCAATCTATGAACTGTAGGCCTGAGCTCTGCTGGGCTACGCCTGGAGCCCTCTGAGAAAGGTGGCTTGAACAGAGGAGCCACCTCCTGCACTGACAAAGTACGACCTCCTCGAGCTCTGCGAGGCACTGAAGCTCCTCAGTAACACTCGTAGTGCAAGTCAAACTCACCACCCTCCTGACGGAAGCGAAAGATCTCTCTGAGTCTGGTCAAGTATAGCCTGTACCTCTCGCCTCTGAAGGTGTACTGCACAAACTTGTGCTCTGGATCCACCCAAGCTCAAGCATAGAACTCTCTGACCCATTGTTCTATATAGTTACCAGAACGCCCGAGTAAATCGGCGAGTCTCGGCTGGTAAGTCAAGAATGGGCGGATCTCCTCACCAGCTAGCTCAACGATGCTCTCTAAGGAGCAAACCCTGTGTGGTCGTATCTGAATGCTAGTCAACTGAGCTGCTCGGTAGAAGTCCTCCATGAGAAGTGTATGCCAACCTGGTGAGGCTCTGGGGTCTCTCTGATCCGGACACCACTTCTCTAAAGCAACAAATCTGAGCTTCTTCACTTGCTTCGCTGTAAGATTCCTCAGATCGAGGTGAACTGAGGCTGAAGCTGCTGTGGGAGCCGCTGACTGTGGTGACTGAGCAGACTGAGAGCGTGTGGAACGCCCCCAAGAACTAGGTGCCAACGGTGTCCCCAGAGCTTCAGTGACAAGCTCTGCCTCCTGTGGAGTGTCCTCAGTGTGTGACCCAGCTTGAGGAGACGAGGGAAGATCCCGCGGAGGGGTGCCGAGTCTCACGGTACCTCGGCGACCGCCTCGTTTTGCGCGGTCCGCTGCATCGGCCACTGCCTCGGCTTTCTCAGCCTCTGTGAGCTTGCGCTTCTTCTTCTTCGCTTTCTCAACCACTGGCTTCTTGCCCTTATCTCTGGAAGGACATGGAGGAGGAGGAGCATCACCACTGGACCCAATTGCGTGAGCACGAGTGCTGCGAGTCTTACTGAAATAAGCAAAGTACCACTGCCCACTCACAATGACAAGATCACTGTCAACTGTCAGAACCACTGCCCACAACTGAAAGCTGTAAGAATCACTGTCAACTGATCAAATCACAAGCACAACTATCAGAGGGGCCTTCAAGCCACTGGACTGAACCTCTGAGGCTTTGCCTCAATCCTTACTCGCGAGCTTTGCCCCGAGTTTAACTGTCACTGACTGCTGCTGGATAGAATAGACAGGGTCTACATAAGCATATATAACATCTAGAGATAAGAAACCGTATAGAAGTAAGCATCTAGATAAGTGATAGAATGAAATACTGACAATATACCTGAGGTAAGAGAGCGTAGCTATTCAGAGCAATCTCAAGGACCAAAGCACTCTCCGAACAGGATTTGCCAGCTGCGAATTACAATTGGCGATTGAATTTAGTGAATTGAAAGGAATGCGGATAAAGTATTTTCAAGGAATAATCATATGGCATAACTCAAACGCGAAATCGAAAATCGAAACCATACCCTAGAAGCAAAGAGGTGAAGTCGATGGCGACGAAACGGTCGCGGACGAAGACGTCGAAGTCAATGACGAAGGGAGTTCGTTCGAGGACGAACACGTCGACAACCTCCTAGGGTTAGGGCAAACCCTAACTTTGAGTTGCAGGCAGGGACAAAGGAGAGGAGGGTGGAAACCCTAGCTGGCACTGGCTCGGCAAGGAGATGGTGAAGCAGAGCAGTTCGCCGGCGGCGAGGTGGAGGACGGCGGCGCGGCGGCGATGGAGTGGTGGAGGCGGCTGCGCTGGCGGTGGAAGGCGCTACAGCAGAGAGGAGAAGGAGGCAGAGTGGTGGCGGCGCAGGTGGATGGAGCTCTCCGGCGGCAATGGCGCGGCGGCGGAGCTCGGCGGAGCTGTAGCGGAGCGGCGAGACGGCGGCGTACGGACGGAGAAGGCAACACAGTGCCAAAACAGACGCGCACGCGGGGGGTTATCCGCAAATTTTCGAAGCGTCGGACCACTCCGCTTGGTCCGGTGGCTGGTCCGACGGGTGGTCCGACGATACCAGAGAAGGAGAAACAGAGAGCAACTGACCACCGGACAACTGCGTCGGACGACTCTCCGGACTAGTCCAATGGAGCACCGGACTGGTCCGACGGTGCAAGGATAGGAATTACAGAGGCACCGGACAACTTGTCATTGGTTTGGTGCAGCATCGGACACTGGTCCGACGGATTCTTTGGCTAGAAAAAATTTATGCAGTGAGGGTCGAGACGTCGGACCACTGCGTCAGACTAATGCAGAGTGGTCCGGAGGGTGGTCCGGTGCTTAATATTGCTCTGAAATTTCCTATTTTTCTCTCCAATCTTTTCTCTTAGCCAAGTACCAACACAAAAGAGCAAAGAGGAACACTTGTTGGATTTAACAAAAGAACCATCTCTCAAACCCTCAATTTTAGAAGTAGTTTGCCATAGGCTAGAATTAGTTTTCATAAGAAAATAGTTCAATAAAGCTCCAAGGGTCACCTTAGGGGCACAAGAGGGGTATTAGCTGAAGCTAGAGCGTTGAATTGCTCCCCCTAAGTGTTGAACCTAATGATGACCAACAAACTTAACCGAAAAGAAACGAAGAAGCAACACTTATGCATATGCAATGCAAAATGGTATTTGAATCTAGGTTGCTTGCAAGTTTAAACCGCGGTTAAGCTTAGTCACATGCTTTGGGGGCGGTTATCTTAACCGCGTTAGCCAAGCCTATGTGCATTACCAAATTAGACATGTTATATTACAAATGAATGCATGATTCACACAAGTTCATCTTTTAGTGAAGTTAGAGTGATCAAGCACATTTAACTCGCTTCTCAACCTACAAAAGGTTGTTTCATCGAGTGGTTTAGTGAAGATATCCGCCAATTGATCTTCGCTCTTAACTCCAACTAGTGTGATGTCTCTCCTAGCCACATGATCTCTAAGAAAGTGATGGCGAATATCAATGTGCTTGGTGCGAGAGTGTTGAACCGGGTTGTTAGCAAGCTTTACGGCGCTTTCATTATCACACAAAAGTGGAACTTCTTTTAAAAAACACGCCGTAATCAAAGAGTGTTTGGGTCATGTATAAGATTTGTGCACAACTTGCTCCCATGGCAATGTATTCCGCCTCGGCGGTTGATAATGCCACACTGTTTTGCTTCTTTGAGGACCAAGAAACAAGTGATTTTCCTAGCATGTGGCACCCGCCGGAGGTACTCTTCCTATCAACCTTGCACCCGGCATAATCCGAATCGGAATAGCCAACTAGTTGGAAGGGAGCTCCTTTGGGATACCAAAGACCCATGCTAGGGGTGTGCCTTAAGTACCTAAGGATTCTTTTAACCGCACAAAGATGCGACTCCTTAGGGTTTGCTTGAAACCTAGCACACATACACACACTAAACATGATATCCGGCCTAGATGCGGTGAGGTAAAGTAAACTACCGATCATAGAGCGATAAAGAGTTTGGTCAATCGGTTTACCTCCCTCATCGAGATCGAGATGCCCATTAGTAGGCATTGGAGTCTTTATTGGCTTGCAATCCTCCATCTTGAACTTCTTAAGTAGATCATAAGTGTACTTTTCTTGAGAGATGAAGGTCCCTTCTCTCATTTGCTTCACTTGAAAGCCAAGGAAGAAGGTTAGCTCGCTAATCATTGACATCTCGAACTCCTTGGACATCAAGTCACCAAACTCCTTGCAATGGTCTTGGTTTGTTGACCCAAATATAATGTCATGGACATATACTTGGCAAACAAAGATCTCTCCATTAAGCTTCTTGGTGAATAGTGTAGTGTCGACGATCCCGATCTTGAAGCCCTTCTTGATTAGGAAGTCCCTTAGTCTCTCATACCAAGCTCTTGGAGCTTGCTTCAAACCGTAGAGTGCCTTGGACAACCTATACACATGATTAGGCAAGTTTGGGTCTTCAAACCCAGGAGGTTGTGAGACATAAACAAGTTCATTAATGAAACCATTTAAGAAGGCGCTCTTCACATCCATTTGAAAGAGTTTCATTTTGTGATGTGAAGCATACGCCAAAAGGATACGGATGGCTTCAAGTCTTGCAACCGGAGCAAAGGTCTCTCCAAAATCGAGTCCTTCTACTTGAGAGAACCCCTTTGCCACCAATCTTGATTTGTTCCTCACAACCACGCCTTGATCATCTTGCTTGTTCCTAAACACCCACTTGGTGCCTATGATTCTTGGATCCTTTGGCTTCTCTTCAAGTGTCCACACTTGGTTCCGGGTGAAGTTGTTGAGTTCTTCATGCATGGCATTCACCCAATCCGGATCCGCAAGTGCTTCTTCTACACTAGTAGGCTCAACAAAGGAAACAAACGAGTGATGTTCAACATAAGATGCAAGTCTAGAGCGAGTCATTACTCCCTTTTATGGACTCCCTATGATTTGATCATGGGGGTGAGCTTGAAGGATGGATGTTGATTTTCTATTTGTCTCTTGAGGAGGAGGATGTGGTGCTTCAACATTGCTTGCTTCAGCCTCGGCTTGATCTTGAGGAATGTGAGTGTCTTCTTGAGCTTCTCTCACTTGATCTCCTTCATCAACTTGAGGCGTGTGAGGTGGAGAAGGATCTTGATTTGCTTCATCTTCAACTTCTTCCACCTCTTGCGGGTTGATAGCACCAATTGGCATATTCTTCATTGCCTCCCTCAAGGGTTCATCACCTACATCAATATCCTCAAGCGCTCCTTGGGAGCCATTAGTTTCATCAAACTCCAAGTCATACGTTTCTTCAACTAGGCCGGTGGCTTTGTTAAATACACGGTATGCCTTGGATTTAAGTGAATAACCAACAAGGAAACCAATGTCACACCGCCGTTGGAATTTACCCAAGTGTTGGCGCTTCTTGTAGATGTACACCTTGCAACCAAACACCCGAAAGAATGAAATATCCGGCTTCTTCCCATTGACAAGCTCATAGGGGGTCTTCTTTAATAGCCTTTGGACGAAGAGACGGTTTGCCGCATAGCAAGCGGTGTTGATTGCCTCCGCCCAAAACTTCTCGGGAGTGTTGTACTCATCAAGCATAGACCTTGCTAGAGCTACGAGTGTCCGGTTCTTCCTCTCTACGACACCATTTTGTTGTGGAGTATATGTGGCGGACACCTCATGCTTGATCCCAACTTCATCACAATAATCTTCAATCTTTGTGTTCACAAACTCAGTGCCATTGTCACTTCTAATCTTCTTGATCTTCACATCAAATTCATTTTGAGCTCTTGTAGCAAACTTCTTGAAGATGCCTTGTGTCTCTCCCTTGTCTTGAAGAAAGAACACCCAAGTGTACCGAGAGTAGTCATCCACTACCACTAAGCAATAGAGATTTCCTCCAAGACTAGCATAGGTGGTAGGGCCAAATAAGTCCATGTGTAGCAACTCTAGGACTCTTGAGGTTGACATGAAAGCCTTGGTTGGATGAGTGTTTGCCACTTGCTTGCCGGCTTGACATGCACTACAAAGTTTGTCCTTCTCAAACACCACATCCTTGATTCCTCTAACCATTTCCTTCTTGACTAGTTTCTTCAAGGTTGACATGCCCACATGAGCTAATCTTCTATGCCATAGCCAACCCAAAGAATTCTTGGAGAATAGACAAGCTTGCAAGTTTGCTTCATTTGAATTGAAGTCCACTAAGTAGAGGTTGTTGTGCCGGAACCCTTTGAATATCATTGATGAATCTTCAATCTTGGTCACAATTACCTCATTTGGTGTGAAGAGACAATGAAACCCGAGATCACAAAGTTGACCAACCGATAGCAAGTTGAAGCTCAATGATTGTACTAGCAAGACATTTGAGATTGATTGATCTTGGGAGATAGCCACTTTGCCTAATCCTTGAACTTTTCCCTTTGAATTATCCCCAAAAGTAATCTTGTCTTGATTTGCACAATCCTCATCAAGTGTGGTGAACATCCGGGGTCGCCGGTCATGTGTTGAGTGCAACCACTATCAATTACCCAATGGCTGCCACCGGTCTTGTAGTTCACCTACACACAAGCAACTTGGAGTTAAGCTTGTTGTTTGGGAACCCCCTTAGTGCGGGGCCCCATTGCCTTGTCAACCAACTCCTTAGCTACCCAAAGAACCCTAGGCTTGTTCTTCATTGGTGGTCCAAGAAACACCACAAGTGGTCTACCCTTGGAATCTTTGTTGATGACATAGTGAGCATCATGAGCAAATGGCCTAGTGTGCTTGGGCAAGGTCTTGGGAAGTGGAGTCTTGCATTGAAATGATAGATGACCAATTTGTCCACATCCAAAGCACCTCTTAGGCTTTGGCTTTGGCTTCTCTTGATTGTAGCCATTGTACTTGTTCTTGTAGTAGTTCTTGGCTTCAATCTTGACCTTGGCCTTCATCACTTGGTTCTCCTTGTACCCAATACCGGTCTTGTCACTCTTCATGACGGTGCTCATTAGAAGCTCACTTTGGAGATTATGGCCCTTGGTGAACTTTTCAAGGCCACTTGTAAGCTTGGTCTTGTCATTCTTGAGCTTGGCAATCTCTTCTCGAAGAGAGTTGATCAAGGTGATAGCATCTTTGTCTTCTTCTTGAGCCGGCTTGATGGTGAAAGGCTTGTTTGCCTTGAGGTTGATTAGCTCTTCCTTGAGCTTTGAGTTCTATTCACTCATCTTCACATAATCATCATACTTGTCGGCTTCTACAACTCTCTTGCCCTTGCACTTTGCACTTTGCTCAAGAGCCACATCATCAAGCTTGATATCACAAGAGGTAGCACTTTCACACTTAGCACACGGGTTAGTAGCAACATGTGTAAGATCTTGAGTAAGTAATTCATTTGCTACCACTAGTGTGCCATGATCACTTTTCACTTGATTGTAGTCATCTTTTAGCAAGTTAAACCTTGTGAGGAGCTCTTGGGATGACCTCTCAAGCTTATCATGTTTCTCATTGGCTTGCTTAAGAGAGGCTTTGAGCTCCCTAGTGCTAGATGTGAGAGAGTTAATCTCAAGCTTCAAATCATCATTAGCACTAGACAAGTTATCAAGCTTATCATGCAAGTTTTCCTTGATTTCAAGAAGTTTGTCATTTTTACTCTTGTACTTCCTTATGATGCTAGCATATTTGTTGCAAATTTTAATTAGCTCATCATAGGAAGGTGCTTATTCATCATCACTATCATCACTAGAGAGGTCATCACCATCATCCTCTTTTTGTACCTTCTTGTCACCTTTATCCATAAGGCATAGGTGTGTAGAGGATGAGCCCGGCGATGAAGGAGGAGGTGGCGGTGGAATCGAAGAACCAATCACCAAAGCGGCCACCTTCTCTTGTTCACTCTCATCATCGGAGGAGTCGCTTGAATCATCAATGTTGGTGAGCCAATCACCCACAATGTAAGCCTTGCCATCCTTCTTCTTCTTGTGGAAGTTGAAGTTCTTATTCTTCTTGTATGGCTTGTCTTGCTTCTTGTTATCATCACTTGAGTCATCATTGCCGCCCTTGTTCTTCTTGAAGTTCTTGAACTTGTTGTTCTTGAACTTGTCTTTCTTCTCTTCGGGACACGCATGGGCTAGATGACCAAGAGTGCCGCAATTGTAGCACTTCATTTGGGAGATTGGCTTCCTTGAAGAGCTTGTGAAGAATTTCTTCTTCTTTGAGTCAAATTTGACTCCATTCTTGTTTAGCCTCTTCAACATCTTAGTGGTCTTCTTCACCATGAGAGCGATGTTGTCTTCATCATCATCATCACTTGTACTCTCAACAACATATTGAATCTTGCACTTCTCCTTGGAAGATTCCTTGAGAGCCAAGTCCTTCTTTTCCTCCTTCTCTTTCTTCTTGGAGGATGATGAAGTTCCATCATTGATCTTCATGTACATCTCATGAGCATTGATCTTGCCCAACACTTGCGTTGGTGTAGTTGCGGAGAGATCGCCTTGATGAAGAACCGTGATGATGTGGCTATACTTGTCTATTGGAAGGACACAAAGTATCTTGCGCACCACATCGGCCGGTGTCATTTGAGAGAGTCCAAGGCCATTCAACTCCTCTACAAGCACATTCAAGCGAGAATACATTTCATTAGCATTTTCATGAGATAGCATGGTGAAAGCATTTAACTTAGCAATGATAAGGTGATAGCGCTCTTCTCTTTCACATTTAGTGCCCTCGTGAAGAGCACAAATGTTTGTCCAAATCTCATGCGCGGTTTTGCAATTCCACACACGGTTGAACACATCCTTGCAAATGCCACGGAAAAGAATATTCTTTGCCTTAGCATTGTTCTTCTCAAAGTATGGGTCCTCGGCGAACACCGATCCACCTTGGGTGGCGGCTTTGTGAACGCCGACATCCACGGCCTCAAGGTAGGCCTCCATCCGCACTTTCCAATACGGAAAGTCATCCCCATCGAACATGGGTGGCGGTCCATCCCCATGGGACATCTTGCTCTAGGCGGTGAAGCCTAATTTAGAGCAACCAGGCTCTGATACCAATTGAAAGGATCAAGATGCCCAAGAGGGGGGGTGAATTGGGCTTGTTTTAAATTTCTAAAGCAAATATAAAAACCTATCAAATGCCAATCACCCCTAGTGCATACCGTCTGTGTGTCCTAGCTAGAAAGCGGTAGGAGTTCATAGGAATTAAAAACAACCTAAGCAATTCTAGTAGGAAATGTAAAAACAAGACGGAAAGTAATGCGGAAATGTAAAGAGCTAGGGAAAAGAAAATCTCATTGACGCAGCGATTTTTTCCCGAGGTATCGAGGTGTCGACACACCCCCCTAGTCCTCGTTGGAGCACCTCGCAAGGTATCGCTCCCCCTCTACCCGCGCAAGGGTAGAGTGCTCTCTACGGGCTGATTCTTTGCCACTCCGGCTCGGTGAATCGCCCACAACCGATCACAAGAGCTTGGAGAAGAGCCGCCAACAATCTTTCGGCGGTCACTTCCTTCGAACACGACCAAACTGTCTAGGTGCTGTCGAACACCAAGAGTAACAAACACAAGACCTTCACTTGACCCACTCAAGGCTAGGAAGGTGGATGGATGCACACAAGTCACTCCTAATAACTCTAGGAGGGAAGAGCAAGATGAACTCTCTCTAATCTCTCCCTCACTAGCCTCTTGGCTCTCCAAAAGATTTCTCAAGGTGTCACCAGCTGAAACAATGGCCAAGAGAGCCTCTAAGGACCAAGGGGGCAACTATAAATAGTCCCCACCTCCAAAACTAGCCGTTTTCACTTTTTCTTCTCTCTGCGTAGCCACCGGACTAGTCCGGAGCTCACACCACCGGACCATGCACACTGGTCCGGAACTCACTCACGTTTCAAACTCAGGCACCGTCGAACTACTCTGCTTGGTCCGACGCTCTGGTCCGACGCTCTGGTCCGGAGCCTCGGTGCTCTCTGAGTGAAAACCTATCTCTCTTTTACACACCACCGGACCATTCCCCTTGGTCCGGTGCCCTGGTCCGACGCTCTGGTCCGGAGCCAGGGTGCTCTCTGCATAGAATCAAAATCCTGTCAAGAGGCGTCGGACTAGTCCGGAGCCTTCTGACTCTTTGAACCAAGCCACCGGACCACTCTCCTATGGTCCGGTGCTTTCCAGACAGGTGGTCCGGAGCTCCTAGAGCTGGAAGACTACCTAAGTCAGGGACCCCTGGACCACTCTCCTTGGTCCGACGCCCACTTAGCAGAGTGGTCTGGAGCCTCTTTCTCCCTCTTTTTCAACCGTTTTCGCTGAGGTTTCTTAAAGGATTTTGCTCCTACCATCTCTAGGGTTTGTCAAGGGCTAAAAGCAAGGTCTCTAGGACTAGTTGTGACAAGTGTGCATATACCCACTTTCCTAAACTCTCCTAGGTCAAGCTACTAACCTCATACCCCCTTTATAGTACGGTCAAAGGAAAAACAAAAGCCCTAGCTATACTTAGTGCCCTTCTCAACCTTATGGCACTAAGAGCTAGCCTAGTCTTCGTCGTGTATCTCCATCCTTTGCAACCGAAACGATTCCCATCTTGGGGGCATGAATATCCATTAAGCCCATTCAAATGCATCACTCATGACCTAACATAAATGACTTTGTCTCTGCAAAAGACACGTTAGTCATAGTGATCTAGTATTGTCGTTAATCGCCTAAACACAAGGGTCCATGATTCTACAGAGGTCTATCGTGTTCTTGCGGCTCGTGTTGACCAACTCCAAATCACTCAACACAACGCAAATAGTCGAGCACGGAGTATCCTCTTCTCGAGTTTGTCACTTCCTGAGTTTGAGCGAGTCTCGAATCTCACTACGGCGCGAGAGATCTAGCAAACACTTGTGCGATATCATGAGGGTAATCCTCAGATCAAGTCCAGACTCTTCGACACATACCATAGGGAGTACGAGAACTTTGTACAGTTGGCCGGCGAATCTACTGACGGGATGTTCACTCGCTTCCAATCTATCGTCAACAAGATGCGTGCTAATTGAGCCAACTTGCCCTATGATGATCATGAGATGGCTATCAAGCTTTTGCATGCTCTTGATCGGAGGGTGTGGGAGATGAAGGTGGCTGCCATTCAGGAGTCACCGGGCTATGATGCCCTGACCGTGGATGAGCTATTCAGCAAGCTCAAGTCCTCAGAGATTGACCACCAGACCCGGGCCAAGCTTGAGAACCCGTCGAACCCATCCATGGCGTTGGTTTCCGGCCCCAGCGGTGTGTCTTCTTCTTCCTCTAACCCTTCACACTCTTCGTTCGCTTTGTCTTTGATGTCTATGACAGAGGAACAAGTGGAGATGCATGGAGATGATGAGCTGGACATGGTCATCACTAAGTTCTCACGATTTCATAACAACCGTTTGAACCGACGACGTGGTGGCTCGGCCAAGGGGTGCTACCGTTGCGGTGATGAGGATCACTTCATCGCGAACTGCCCCAAGAAAGCTGCAGGTGACTTCACCAAGCGCAAGGACAAGCGCAAGCATCGCTTCGAGGACAAGCACAAGGCCAAGGGAGGTTACAACAGGAGCCTTCCTCGCCTCCCTCAGCGACATCGATGCCTCCTCCGACGGGGGTTCTTTCTCGAGCGACGATGAGTCGAAGGGAAAGGTTGAGGACAAGCTCAACAGCCTCTGCTTCTACGCCGACGCCATGCATGGTGGCTTTTGCACCATGGCGATTGAAGAAGGCAAGGTCGGGAAGCGCAAGGATGGCCCCGACTACGACTATGACTCCGACACACCCAAGGTATCACCCACTATCGAATCCCTCTCTCTCGAGCTTGAGTCTCTGAACAATACCTTGCTTAGTCAGGATGCTTTGCTCAAGCGTGCCGCTTGTGAGAGGAACAAATTCAAGGCGAAGTACCTTAGCACGCTTCATGGGCTAGAGTTTGCTAAGGCACAAGTGGTGGTTACCGAGGAGGTGGAGTGTGATGCTTGCGCCGTTCACATGTCTGATCTTGTCACTCTCCAGGACAAGTATAGCACTCTACTTGAGGAGGTCAGTGAGCTGAAGGCTAGGCCTAGCTTACTTGGTGCGTGCAAGTCTTGCTTAGGCTTGCATTCTGAGCTGGCACAGAAAGATGCTAGGATCGCTGTGTTAGAGAAGGTCAGCTCAGATAGCACTAGAGAGTCGGATCGCTTTGAGGCTTTGGAGCTTGAGATCGCATCGTGCAGACACGACAAGATGCGTACCGAGGAAGAAAACACATACCTTCAGTCCATCTTGAGCTGGGTGTCTTGCCGAGAGCCGCAGTTGGGGATGATTCTTAGCCAATGCAAAAGGGCCGGCAGCACAGGAGTAGGCTTTGCTATAGGTGGGAAGGATGATAGCTTGTTCGGTAAGATCGGTGAGTGCAGTGGTTTGAGCGAGAGTGAGAAACCCACCACAACTCCCAAGCTTACCAAGATCACTCCACCTAAGCCTACCGACCCCTCTAAGTTTCCTGTGAGAGATGCTGTGTTTGAAGAGCCACCCAAAACCACTCCACAGAAGCAAGTGTGGATTGCCAAACCGAACCACCTTCGCAACCCACTTGACATATTGCCAGACATCTCTAGTGACCTTCTTCCTAAGAAAGCTAGAGCCACCCAACCCAACAAGAGAGTGCCTACCAAGAGTGTGGTGAGGTACCATTGTGAGTATTGTGAGCGGGATGACACTTGGCTGAGTTTTGCTATAGGAGGAAGAGAGATGATCGGAGGCAGGTTGAGTTGAACAACCGGGACATGTACCACCCACGAGTTGGGGTGCGTGAACCGGAAGTTCGGAGGCGCACTTATAGTCCTAGAGGTACAATGCCTCAAGGTGCTAGGCCTCAGGAGGCGAGACCACATGGTGGTCGTGCCCGGCAGGGTACCGGTCATGACCCATACGACTACGGGCCTCGTGGCGGTGGCTTTACTCCACCCTTCTTTAGCGGACCACGTTTTCCCCATCGTGGTGATGGCTATCCTCCCATGGGACAGGAGATGTTTGGTTTTTCACCTAACCCATTCTTTGGGCAAGTGGGACAACACTGGTATCCTTCACAGTTTACTAACCCCAGTGTTGGTCCGTTTGCTCACCCTATGTCTTTTTATTGATGTAGGAAGGAGGACTGGAGGAGACTTGGCTTGTGGATTCCGGATGCTCACGCCATATGACCAGAAGTGCCAAGTGGTTCTCCAGCCTCGACCCCGTGCACCACACTGAGTATATCACATTCGGGGATAAGAGTAAAGGTAAGGTTGTCTCCCGAGAGTCCATCCGAGTCAATTCGTCTTTTGTCCTCAAGGATGTTGCTTTGGTTGCGAATTTGCATTTTAACCTTCTATCGGTTTCGCAACTCCTTGAAGACGGTTTTGAGGTGAGCTTTAAGCCAAACTTGTCTCGGATTTTGGACTCTCGTGGTGAGCTTGTTTGCCGGATTTTACCCTTCGGGAAGGTTTTTCGTGCGGATTTTTCTATCTCTTCCGGACCTTCTCGTTGTCTTCTTGCCGGTTCTTCTTCCGAGCTTTGGAAGTGGCATAGGAGATTGGGACATTTGAGTTTTGACTTGCTTGCAAGGCTTAGCTCAATGGACCTTATCCAAGGATTGCCAAAGCTAAAGTTCGAGAAGGATTTGGTTTGCCATCCTTGCAGACATGGCAAGATGGTTGCTGCTTCCCATCCTCCTGTAACTCAAATTATGACCTCACAACCCAGCGAGCTCTTACACATGGACACAATTGGTCCAGCTCGGGTTAGGTCAGAAGGAGGGAAGTGGTATGTGGTTGTATTTGTTGATGACTACTCGAGGTACTCTTGGGTGTTCTTTTTGGAGAGTAAGGATGAGGCTTTTATGCATGTGTGTGATCTGATTTTGAGATTGCAAAATGTGCTACCTAAGCATGCCATGAGAGCTCTTCGCAGTGACAATGGCACAAAATTCAAGAATGCTCAATTTGCATCTCTTTGCTCTTCTTTGGGTTTGGATCACCAATTTTCCTCTCCTTACACTCCCCAGCAGAACGGTGTTGTTGAGCGCAAGAATCGGACCCTTGTTGAGATGGCCAGGACGATGCTCGATGAGCATAGGACTCCTAGGCGGTATTGGGCCGAAGCACTCAGTTCTGCTTGCTATGTTTCCAATCGCATTTTTCTCCGAGCTTTCAAGAAAAAGACCTCTTATGAGCTGCGTTTTGGGAGACCACCCAAGGTAAGTCACCTACGGGTGTTTGGGTGCAGGTGTTTCATCCTCAAAAAGGGCGGTAAGTTGGATAAATTTGAATCACGGTCTTCTGACGGTATCTTTCTTGGTTATTCTACTCACTCTCGTGCTTATCGTGCACTTAACCTAGAAACTAACCGAGTGATGGAGACTTGTGAGATTACATTCGATGAAACTATGCCCTGTGTTTCCACTGCTTTTGAGCTTGCAGGTGATGATGAGGTGAACACTAGCATTTTTGTGGAGGAGTAGGATGATGCCGATTGGGGTGATCCCGAGCCAACTCCACTGGCTGCCCCCGTCGACCCTGCGACATCCGCTGCGGCTCACGGTCCCGATCCGACTACTTCCTCTACATGGGGGCCGTTCGAGCAGCTTCCTCAGTCGATGCCCGTTGCACCTGAGGGAGCTCTAGCTGCTGTCGAGGGGGAGACCACTTCATCTAGGCAGGCTCCCCGCCACATCCAGCAATAGCACCCGCCGGAGAACATCATCGGTGACATTGACCGTCGAGTCACACGGACCAAGTCCTACATCTCTCACTTTTCTCATTCGGCTTTTGTCGCTTCTTTTGAGCCCCAAGATGTTGGACACGCTTTGATGGATCCAGATTGGGTTAATGCCATGCATGAGGAGTTAGAAAATTTTGAGCGAAACCACGTTTGGGTCTTAATTCCTCCACCACCTAGTTGCCACCCCATAGGTACCAAATGGGTTTTCAAAAACAAACAAAGTGAGGATGGGGTGGTAGTGCGCAACAAGGCTAGGTTGGTAGCTCAAGGATTTTGTTAGAAGGAGGGAATAGACTATGAGGAAACCTTTGCTCCCGTAGCTCGTTTGGAAGCCATTAGAATCCTTCTAGCTTTTGCGGCTTCTAAAGGTTTTAAACTTTTCCAAATGGACGTTAAAAGTGCTTTTTTAAACGGCTACATAGAGGAGGAAGTGTATGTTAGACAACCTCCCGGTTTCGAAAATCCCAAGTTTCCAAACCATGTTTTTAAACTTCACAAAGCTTTGTATGGTTTGAAACAAGCCCCTAGAGCATGGTATGATAGGTTGAAAACATTTTTACTTGCTAAGGGTTTTAAAATGGGATCGGTAGATAAGACGTTGTTTCTCCTCAAGCAAGGCAAAGACACTCTCCTTGTCCAAATTTATGTGGATGATATCATCTTTGGTGGTTCTTCTCATGCTCTTGTTGCGAAGTTTGCAGATCTTATGAGCAGGGAATTTGAGATGAGCATGATGGGAGAGTTGACTTTCTTTCTCAGGTTGCAAATCAAGCAAACCCGAGAAGGGACGTTTGTGCAAACCCGAGGAGGCAGGTACACGAAGGATATCTTGAAGAAGTTTGACATGGGCGAGGCAAAGCCCCTCTCAATGCCTATGTCAACTACTACTGCCTTGGATGCGGATGAGGAAGGAGAAGCGGTGGACCAGACGGAGTACCGCAGCATGATTGGGTCGCTTCTGTACCTGACGGTGACCCGGTCGGACATTCAGTTCGCCGTCTGCCTGTGTGCTTGCTTTCAGGCGTTCCCACGGACATCGCACAAGCAGGCAGTGAAACGCATCATGAGGTATTTGCGCTTCACTCCCGAATTTGGTCTTTGGTTTTCCGCCTCCTCCTCTCTTGTGCTTTGTGGTTATTCTGATGCCGATTTCGCCGGTTGTCGTCTTGATCGGAAGTCCACTTCTGGGACTTGCCAGTTTCTCGGATCTTCTCTGGTGTCTTGGTCTTCTCGCAAACAGTCTAGCGTGGCACAGTTGACGTGCGAAGCTGAGTACGTTGCCACGGCTAGATGTTGTTCGCAGTTTCTTTGGATGATTGCGACTTTGAAGGATTTTGGTCTTGAGCTTACTAAAGTGCCTCTGCTTTGCGATAGCATGAGTGCCATTAGTGTAGCCAAAAATCCCGTGCTTCACTCTAAGACCAAGCACATTGATGTTCGCTTTCACTTCTTGAGAGATCACTATGAGAAGGGCGACATTGACCTCCGGCATGTCGAGACCCAAAACTAGCTTGCGGATATTCTCACAAAACCTCTCGATCAAGCTGCGTTTTCTAGTCTTCGGGGCGAGTTGGGTGTTTGCTTTCCTTTTTAGAGGAGGAAAGCTTTGTGTATCATAGGTTTTTTTTGTTCTTATTTTCCTCTTCTTTCTCTTTCTTTTAATTGGTGTCTTTTTAGTTGTTAATAGGTGTCATTACATTTTGCATCTCATTTGCATTTATAACATAGTTCATTTTAAGCTTCATACCTATAGCCAATATAATGAATCTATGCTTTGTTTGAGGTGCTTTATGTGTCTATGGTGTTGCCTAACTTAGACTCTCTTTGATCTATATGATATGCAATAGAGCTAAGTTAGAAAAGCTTTAAAACTGAATTTAAATTCTCCATGTCACCTCTGAAATGGCACTAGCATGTGTTGGCTTTTGAAGATCCTTCTTGGCTGTCTTGTATATAGCTTGTATCTACGGCTCTTCATTGTTTCATTCACTACCTTTGAGCACCATGATTAATATCTAAAAAGAAATTGCTCTCTGTTTTGTGAATTAGAAAGATCGAGTTGGGTCTGCATTGTGAGCACTTCACCGTGTGTTCGAGACTACTTCCCATATGGGTCGATACTTGAGCGGTGTCGTGTATGACCAAAACCGGTGTGTCAAGTCCTTTGACTTCGCCCGGTTGATAATCAGTGGCATCACTTTGCTGACAACCACTCGCATACAACTTAAATGTGCCTAAAACTGAAAATTGGCTGCAAAACTCTGAAATTTGAAAAAAAAACATTCAGTTGGGTCATTAGCTTGTTGTATGAACTTTGTTAGGGATAGTTTTACTTTCTATACATGAGATTGCTTTGAGATAGATCCTATCTTGTTTGCCATGTCTAGTTGTCTCTAGGAGGTGATACCCATTCCTTGCTCACACATGTAATGCTCTCTAAAATAGCTTCTAAAGTGATCTTAAGCTCAACTTGATTCTTTGTTGGGCACGTAGAGCTTTTCCTATTCTCACGGGATCACATCACTTAGAACATCTATTCATTGTCTTAGCTCTAAGAATGAAGCTTTTGCACTCATTTTGCATTTCATGGCATTTGTAGCCGGATCTTGAGTTGTTGATGATTGATGAGCTACATGTGTCAACAAGGGGGAGAGATGTAAATTTCATTCCATTTTCAGCCATCTACTTCTAAGGGGGAGAAAGAGTGCATCTCATTGGTTTAGAGCTCATTTGGTATCTTGAGTGTGCTTTTGCCCAGGGGGAGCTTTTGCTAGATATGTTGAGCCTTTGCCTCTTCTAGAGGGTCTAGCTTGCTTTGTTGGCTCCGACAGGTTTTGATTGTTTTTTGAGCATTAAGGGACATAAGTGGTTTCAATTGGTATCTTTTGAGCTCCCTTAGTTCTTAAATTGGTTTTTTGAGCTTTGAGAGTTTGTGATTGGTATCTTGGACTTGCTAGCGGTGTTTAGCCCGTTTCTGCCTCTTCTTGAGGGCTAGCTTTGTTTTGCTTGGTTGCATCGAGTCGTTGCCCATGTGCTTTTGTTTGGCATCTCTAAGTGGCTTTGTCATGAGGTGTGTTTAAGGATGCTTTTAATTGGTATCGTGTTTTGATGTCATCTCTATTGGTATCGTTTTGCTTCTCTCAAGTGAGCCTGTTTTGGCTTTAATAGCTTTTTGGTCATTTGGAGAGCTTTACCTTGTGGCTCAAATCTGAAATGCACTTGTGTTGACAATGCACTCATCAAGGGGGACATTACGAACACATGGTGGATAAGTACCCATGTATGTTCAGCTTTGATGATGAGTGATCGTCCAACACGTGAGTGTTTCAGTTTGAGTGGCTTACCCTAACCTCTGCGAAAGCAGAAACGTATGCTTTTCTATCGGCTTGTGGTGTGCAGGTGCTATGCCTAGTGACAGTGGTCAATGGCATGGAGAAGGTCGAGTAGAGGCTTGCCATGCCGATGGACTGAGAGCGGTGAAGGGCGGAAGCGGGGCTCGGACTGAGGGACCATGGGCCCCGGCGGACTAGCTGTGGTGGCTAGTACTTGGCACCGGCGAGTGCGAGAACACATGGAGGTAGACCGAGATGATTTCTCTTGTAGAGAGTAGCTCTTGCAAATCCGTTTGAACCAAGTTGTGCGCAATCGTGAGGAGCTTCTTTGCACCAAAGGAATTCTCCTCAAGCCTCATGAGTGCGTAGATCGGGCGATTTCTTTGTGGCGTTCTTCGTTTTGCTCTCTTCTTCCAAAAATCCGAGTGTTACTGTTTATCCTCTCCAAATTGAGCGATGATTTCTTCGGGATAGCTCCCCAACTGCACTAGGATCATGTCTACAAAGTTTGGTTGCAGTTGGTGATCATTTGGTTGAGTTTTGGGAAGATTTGGCGAAGAGAAGTTCGTTTTCGCGAGGAACAGTTTTCTCCTATGAGCGTTGGACCACTTTGCCCTAAGCTCCGGACCATAGCAAGTGGTTCGGTGGTCTTGACCTTTCACGTGTCAAGCAGCAAGGGGCGTTGGACCACCCTTCGGACCTCTCGGTTTTTGAGCTCAGGACCTTTGACGAGTGGTCCGGTGGCTATGCTGAGAAACGCTACCATGCGTCGGACCTCTCTCCTTGGTCCGATGGGGTAGTCTGGTGATCAGGTCTGGAGGCAAGGTGCTTACTGGATTGTCTAGCGAGTGAGCACCGGACCACCTTCCTTGGTCCGGAGGTGGCATCGGACTAGTCCGGAGCCTCTGGTTCGGAGCTAGGGTGCTCATTGTGTTCTTCTGTCTCGGCGGGTGAAAGCGTCGGACCTGAGCTCCGGACTACTCGCTATAGTCCGGTGGCTCGGTTCCATCTGGTCCAAAGCCTTTGTTTGGTTGCAGTTTTTGCCTGTTTTGTCTAGGTTCTTGCCTCTTTTCCATAGGAGTTAGGGACTTGGTTTTTAGGGTTTCTGGTGAGTTTTCCTCCCATGCCGGTGAGCTTTCATTTCTCCGATTTCGTCTGAATCCTCGCTCGCGTTGCTCGGGGTAGGTTGAGCACCCAGCAACTGGGTTTGGTTTTTGGGAAGAGTGACCCGAATATTTCGAGAGAAATTTGAGGCTCCCATTCAACCCCCCCCCCCCCCTCTGGTTGCCGTTCTCGGTCCTTCAGATACCGATTTCAATTGGGTTGATTTGAAATTTGAAATAGCAAATATGGATGATAGATTTTTATTTACAGAATCTCCACAATTTTTAATATTCTGATCTAATGTTCAATAATTAATCTTTTTTATGACCTTTTTCATTTATATTTTGATCATGTTCATATGACACTGAAGATGTGAATGTACCACCTCACTAGGCATTAGTATTTATTTTCATCTCATCCTTGTACAAGTACAACATTCTTAGCTTATTAGAGGCTCTAGTCTTGACATAAAGCTGGCTCCGCCACTGGCTCCAGCCAATTTCAGGAATTATTATTTAGGCCAAAGCCCATCTGAATTCTAACCCCTGCTCCAATGGCAGTTTATATTCTTGCATTATTGAGCCTACATTTTGGTTTCTAGTAGCAGCGTCTGTTAGTGAAACATTAAAAAAATATTAGCGTCAAGAAAAACTCTTCCTTGTACGTACCAGCGATGTACAGGATTCTCATCACTAGATCAAGAGTTGCTAAAATGGAAAAGAATGTAGCTTCAAGACTATAACTGTGTCCTCTGCACCAACCCAACAGAAGAGTCCTTAAACCACCTCTTAATTGACTGACCATTTTCAACAGCTTGCTGGAACTGGATTGGAGTTCAAATAAGCTCTCACATGAATCTTCTTCAAAACCTGGAAAGCTTCATAATACAACTAATAAGAGTCCCTTTCTACATGGAGGCCGTCATTCTTATGTGCTGGACTTTTTGGACAGCAAGAAATGGGATATTTAACAACACCAGACCTTTACAGGAAGCCAAGAGATGGTTTAAGTAGGAATTTGTGTTGTTGGTTCTTTCGCGCAAAGCATAGCTACTTCCATTAATTGCATAGAACTATGGTTATGCAGTCTAGTTTAACTTCTTTAGCTTGGCTCATTTTTTCATCTCTTTCTTTATTTCTTGTGCAACTTCTCAATTCTTGCTCTTTCGGTTCTGTTTGTAAACTTTTTCCAATAATTTCACAGTAGGGGCAAGCCCCTACTATGTTTTCCTTTAAACAATCCCATTACCAATTCTCAGGCTTCAGAGCATCTGAGCCCGTCTCATATGACACTACTACAGAAACGGCAATCACTGTCGACTCATCACTGCCAGTTCAGGCTTTGACAGGCCCCCAATTATTGGGGGCAGGGGCTGAACCGACAGTGAAACACCACATCACTGCCGGTTCGTGGTTTGAACCGGCAGTGATGCCTCTCGGCCCTATCACTGCTGGTTCAAACCACCAACCGACAGTGATGTCGCGTTTCACTGCTGGTTCGTGTCTTGAACCGATAGTGATATTGTGTACAGTATAAAGCATGCGAGCTCCTCTGCCCCAACAGTGCAGAACAGTGCGTGAGGAGCTCCATCTCTCCATTGTTGCGGTTGGTGAATTTCTTGATCTCCATTGTTGTCTCCTCTTCACTCTTGGATCCTCATTTCTTCTTGCTCTTGGTTAGTAACAAGCATAATTCTTTAGAATTGTTGGTTTACATTGTTTTTGTGTGTAAATCTATAGTTTAAAGCTATGTTAGTTTTCATGATCAAGAAGAGAGATGTTGCAATTTGTGTCAATTTTTTGTACCTTTTAGATCCAAAAGTATGTAGAAAAATTGTAGCACTTTGTTTTTATTGGATAATTATTGTATAATCATTGAGTAGCTAGGTTCGAAAGATTCGTCTCCAAAATTATGGATAAAAATTGTAATTAGTTATATTTATTAGTTACATTTAATACTTCATGCATGCATTAAAGATTTGATGGGATGTGGAATAGATTCGGTATTTATTACTTACATTTAATACTCCATGCATGGATTTAATACTCACATTTAATACTCCATGCATCCACCTATTTTGTTGTCTCACTTTTTATAGCGCAACCAAATTCAAATTATAAAGAAAAGAATATTATTCAAAAATGCTCCTATGTTTTCTCTGCTCTGTCCATTTTATCAGTGCAGACATGGCTCGAGGGTGGATGTACGATATGTCACGTACAGACCCACGGTACTTAACGGGCATCGACGATTTTATCAAGCAAGATAGAGCCAATGTTGGGGACTCACATCTTGTATTCTGTCCATACAAAGACTGCAAGAATAAGAGAAAATGGGGCGACGTGGAGCATATACGTTTGCACTTGATCACAAGAGGGTTCATGAGAATCTACATGATTTGGACTTTACATGGGGAGGTTGGTCAAAATGTTAATGATGATGTGCTCATGCCTAGTGTATCCCTGAATGCATTATTGCATGTTTATGAGTACACAGAACATGTTCCTACCAATGATGATGTGTTTATGAATACATTAGCTGACGACACTGAGGAAAATGATGGCATTTCACAGCTTCTACATGATGTGCATGGGGATTCCTTAGTGCTTCACAGTTGAAAAAACTGGAGATGATGAGAAAGGATGCAAAAACACCATTGTTTCCGGGCTGCCCAATAAGCAAACTGGAAGCCAACATTATGCTATTGGAGTTCAAATCAACGAATGGGTTGAGTGATAAAGGCTTCGATAACTTATTAGTTATACTACATAAACTGTTCCCGGAGGCCGAGTTAGCAGAAAAGACTTACCTTGCAAAGCAAATGATTTGCCCAATTGGCCTCGAGGTTGAGAAAATCCACGCGTGTTTCAACGACTGCATATTGTACCGTGGAGAGAAATACAAAGACTTGGATGCATGTCCCAAGTGTAAAACTCCCCAATACAAGCAAGGGCCATCAAATAATGGAAGCAAGACCAGAGGAGGGCCAGTAAAGTTCGTGTGGTATTTTCCTATAGCTCCACGAGTGCATAGGTTGTTTGTAAATGAGAAGTCAGTCAAGCTGTTGCGTTGGCACGGCGAAGAGCGAAAGAAAGATTCAATGATGGGAAACCCCGCCGATGGGTCGGACTGGAGGACTATCAACACTATGTTCTATAAGAACATCGGTGGAGAGGTAAGGCATCTGTGGTTAGCTTTGAGCACGGATGGGATGAACCCGTTTGACCAGGTGAGAACGAATCATAGCACTTGGTCAGTGACGCTATGTATATACAACCTTCGACCCTGGCTTTGTATGAAACCGTCATACGTCCAGATGCCATTACTAATCCAAGGACCAAGACAACCTGGTAATGATATTAATGTGTTTCTAGAACCAGTGATCGATGAACTACTACAGACGTGGGAGACAGGTGTGAAGGATGTCTGGGATGAGTACAAAAAAGAACATGTCACGGTAAAGGCTGTACTTATCGCTACAATCACCGACCTACCAGGGCGAGGTTCCTTGTCTGGAGAGAAGACAAAAGGATACACTAGGTGTGTCGAGTGCTTGGACGAGACTGATGCTACACATCTACCAGAAAACAGGAAGATGGTCTACATGGGACACCGTAGGTTCCTACGTCGTGATCACCCTTACCGTAGGAATACAAAAGATTTTAATAGAACTACTGAGAAATGTGGACCTCCAAAGTATCGAGACGGGAAATAGATGCTTCAACAATTAAGCAAACTCACAAATGTTGTCCTTGGGAAGGGGGATGAGGCAGTAGCAGCGCCAACCGATAGTATCTGGAAGAAGAAATCAATCTTCTGGAAACTACCTTACTGGCAACTTTTGAGTGTACGTCACTGTCTTGATCCAATGCACATAACTAAAAATGTGTACGGTAACACACTTAACACGTTGATGAACATCGGGGGAACAAGCAAGGATTCTCTCATGACATGCTTGTACATGCAACACTTGGGCCTTAGGAAGGAGTTGCACCCAGTAACTCTTGAAAATGGTCACTTGAAACTTCCAGTGGCATCATGGACACTGAAAAAGGAGAAAAAAGAAATGATTATTTCTTTCTTCAACGATCTCAAAGTACCGAGTGGCTACTGTGGGAACCCGAAGAGGCTAGTTAACGTGACAAAACTTAAGTTTAACTATGGTTCTATGAAGGCCCATGACTGTCATGTCATAACGACTCAGCTGCTCCCAGTTGCCCTGCGAGGTATCCTCCCTGACAAGGTCCGCGCTCCAATCATAAAGTTGTGTTCGTTCTTCAACGCGATCTCTGAAAAGGTCATTGAAGTGGGCAGGCTAGACCACCTGAAGCAGAAGATAGCCGAGATTATATGAAGGCTTGAGATGCATTTCCCACCGACTTACTTCGACATTTCAGTGCATCTACTTGTTCATCTTGTGGATCAAATAAAAGCCCTTGACTCAATGTACCTACACCAGATGTTTCCTTTCGAGAGGCTCATGAAAGTTTTTAGGTGGTATGTTAGGAATAAATTCAGACCAGAAGGGAGCATGTTAGAAGGATGGTCAATAGAGGAGGCTATTGAGCTCTCCACATATTATCTGGACATCAAGCGGGTCGGAGTTCCAGTATCTCATCATGATGGAAGACTAGGGGGTAAAGGAACAATAGGTGAGAAAGCTGTCAAAATAGACAAAGTGGTCTCCTTCAGACAAGCACACTTCGCTGTTCTCCAGCAGGCCGACGGTGTGATGGCATACATTGATGAGCACAAACAGTTACTGCAAAAGAAGCACATCGGTAGGTCACAAACTTGGCTTGGGAAAAAACATAAGGAGTAATTCGGTGACTGGTTTCGACGCCAAAGGCTAGGAATGGTGACGGGATGTCAGCTAGATCTCTTAGCCCCCGGACCTTTGACTACGCTAATGATGTACCAAGGATATCAAATAAATGGTTTTACATTTTACACAAAAAAACAGGACTGAAAGAGCACCAACCAAAATAGTGGTGTTCGTTTCGACGCCCACGTTGAGTATGACATGGTGGTGGCAACATACTATGATTTCATAGATGAGATATGGGAGCTAGACTATGGACATCAGTTGAAAGTTGCTCTTTTCCATTGTCTGTGGGTCCGGCTGAATGAAATCAACACCGACAAGGATGGGTTCACTACCATTGATCTATCCAAGACCGCATACAGAGATGACCCCTTCGTCCTTGCAAAGGATGTTTTGCAAATCTTCTATGAAGAAATGGAAGACGACATGTAGTATTGCAAGGCAAAAGGAAGATTGTCGGTGTCGACGGAGTGACAGACGAAGAAGACTACAAAGATTATGAAGAAATGGCTCCTTTTGGGGCGGACGTTACCCTACATGTCCTTGAAGAGGGTGACGAACCTGCTTACCTCCGGAGTGATCATGATGAGGCCATCATCGTGCCTGCACCGTGAATTGTTAGAGTATCATAAACTATGCAATCCTTAATGAAATGTTGTTTAGTAATTTGCATCGAATTTGAGATCATATGAAGTTGTAGATTGATGAGTTGTACCACGTTGTTGATTGATGTATGCCATGTCAAAAGGAATTCAAAAACTTTAAAGAATTAGACCTTGAGTGTATAAGCATTAATGTAGAGCTCCTCAAAACTAACAAAAGCTATGTTTGAATATTTTCAACATCTATTCAAATTTTTGGAGTAATTACAAATGGGGTAATTGAATTTTAAACCCTTATTCAAATTCAAAATGGAATTCAAAAACTATAAAGAATTAGACCTTGAGTGTATAAGCAATAATGTAGAGCTCCACAAAACTAGCAAAAGCTATGTTGGAAGATTTTTCAACTTCTATTCAAATTTTTGGAGTAATTACAAAGGGGGTAATTGCATTTTAAACTTTTATTCAAATTCAAAATGGTATTAAAAAACTATAAAGAATTAGACCTTGAGTGTATAAGCATTAATGTAGAGCTCCTCAAAACTAGTTGTTGACACAAAATGCGACGTACTGCGTCTCACACACAGCAAGCCGGAAAGCGTGACTTCAATCGGGTGCCCGGGTGCTTCGAGAACCGAGAACGTGCCAGTCAGTTTGACCTGAAACTAACAAGGGATGAAAGTCATTAGATATAAACTGGAACATGCCGGGTGATACCAGACAGTTCCATATGTACGGCTTTGAAGCCACTTACAACGATATACAGCTATGAAAGCTATCTGCCAACAGGTTTTATGGAACGTTCGGCTAAAATGAACATGTAACACGCAAATCATTGATTGTCGAACGCGTGTGCATGAAAAAAGGACGTACGAACGACTTGTAATTGACTATAAGTTAAAGCATAACCAATCTCGGTGATCAGCCAAATTGGGGTCCATGATGAAGGAAACACATAAGCAAACATGATTAAACTAATCTAAAGTCTGCATCTGCCGCACGACACCCAACGTCATCAAAGCTTAAACATGGATAGCATGCATGAACCCGCAACACGTGACAATCTAGATTCAAACTAATTCGGCTATTTTTAGATATAAGATCTACTCATGGAAACAACATGGGAGCAATTCATGATAACGCAGATAGATCTATATGAACTAACAAGAGTCGAACCGTATCAATCTAGATTGGGCAAAAGAGTGTTTGCAAATATGTAAAGATTATATAAAACATGCAACACGATAGCTTAATGAACCCAATAGATCTTGCCAAATCTACAGGAGCCGATAACTATCTTGCTTTTGCTACGCATACAAGCAAATATCCGCCGCACGACATCTACTCATAGGCAAAACACAAGCGAAGACCTCTTGATTATTGAACAAAGATCCGTCACACGATCATTGATAATAAACAAGACTACTTGCATCAATATCTAAATCCACCGCATGATACTAGACATGATAACAAGGTTGCCAAGACTTATGGAGGTCGACGAATCGATGATTCCTCTCGAAGAACTCGACGACACGACAAAGGACTCGAAATTGTCTCGGGGCGGTTGTATTTGTTTGGTTGTGAACACTTTTTACAATGGTCAAAGGTTTATATTTATACCCTGGTCATGACACGAATCCTAAAAGGATACGATTACAAGATATTTAAGGAAAAGAACACGACACTTTTAATCCTAGTTTTCCTTCTGGAATCTTCATTCCCTTAATCGTTGCAATGTCGGTTGCTCGATTCGGCTCTTACTCACCGCTTTTGTCGCTTTCCTTAACGGAAGATCACCACTCCTAAAATAGCCGACCGCACGATCACTTTGCCGAATCCTTATAAATTAGCTGATTGCACCTACCAAATATTCCAAATGCTTGCCTCTGAATTTTACTGCACATTGGTCCATCTGTCATTTTCCTAGGCGTGTCAAAATCCAGTGTTAACACATGCCCCCTCAATTTCGGGATAAAAGTCATATTATCCTGAAAGTGACTATAAGCTTCCCCTTTCCTTCCAGGTCAACACCGCTCTGTATTGTAGTTGCTGCCCAGGATGAAATTCTAGAGGTACGTTTTATTCACCTTCATGCATTCGGCAATTTTGGTTGATCCTTCTATTTCATTCCCAATTAGAGCATAGCCGATTTCTTTTATCCTTTGACTCAGAAAAAATAACCGAACAACAATCAATTTATCCGAGCCTGGTCCAGTCCAACAACGGCCCATCCGAACAGGAAAACCCTAACCTGTCGCTTGATATTCCATTCGGTTTATAAATACAATCGTCCTGCTTCCACCCCCACCAACAGTGCCAATCTAGCAGTTTCGCCTTCCTTCTTCGTCAATGGCAGGTTGCAGCAAGCGTCCAGCAGAAGAGCCAGAGGTGACTTCTCGCCTCATCTCTCTAAGAGGATCTCGAACTTCCGTTGGGAGCGGAAAAAGCTTCGAATATGGAGCAACTTCCCGACGAATCCTCCACAAAAGGTAATAAAGTAACTATAGATCTCTGTTTTTACCTTTATTACCTAACCTTTCCTTTTCCGTAGGACTGACAGTGTATGCACTCCCCAATCTTCGATTGGGAGCGACCGCCCCATGGCCCTAGATTTGGCTAGGGCCCAAGAACTGATTGCTTGCCATAAGCAATCCAACCTTAGGCTTCAAGCCGAAGTCTTAGACACCCGACTCGACCGAGAGGAACTTGCCAAAGTTTCCAAAGAGCAGGATGCCGCCAGAAACCAACTCGCTGGTTAGAACAACTCATCTCCTTTTCCTTTCCTTTTGCAAAAATAATCCTGATATTCTGATGTGAATCTTCCTCTTGTGCAGATCTAGCCACATGCAATCCCGGCTTTGAATAGCCCAGTGCCCAGCAAGGGCCGCAGTAGTTGTGGCTCAACCCCTATGCGTGACGACGAAGAGGTCAATGCTCCTCATCCAGTAGACGACATCACAAAACCTGTGAATGTCAGGTTGTACATCCGTCAGCAGTGGACCAAAGACAAGGTGGCGGTCGGGCAAGCATTTCCTAGAGGAGAGAACGTCATTCATGGCAAGCCAGTGCCACTCGAGTATGCCAGGGTCAGCATTGATAAGATCTTGGACAAGAAGTACAATAAGATACATATTGATTTCCTAGTGGAGGAAGAAAGACCGCGTCTAGTTCACAAATTGGGCACTCATGTCACCTGGCGCAAACGCTTCATCAAGCTAGACGAGCGACCATCTTTGGATGATGAAGATGACAGTGAATCATCTCGGTCGCCTCCGCGAAGAGGTTTCTCTCCTCGTCAAAATCCACCGACACCTCATCCACCGCCAAAGGAGAAGACTTCTCCTCCTCCTCCTCCTCCTCCACCAGCTTCAAAGTCCTCAGGACTGGGATCTCGATGGCCTAGCTCTAGATCAGGTTCGACTTCGCAATAGAGGAGGTCATCAGCTTCGGTTGGTAAAGATCCCAAGATGACTAGTAAAAGGCAGAAGTGAGCGCCGACTGAGGACGAAATTCTACAAGCTCAAATTGCAGAAAAGGCCGCCAAACTTGCCTTGTATGCACGATTGGCTTATATACCTGAGAAACAGAACAAATTTGAAAGGCAAAGCAAAAATCCGGATAATCAAGAAAGATCTAGAGAAATACACACCTTTCAGCAGCTAGAGATACAAACCTTGGCCGCGGACCTGAACATAAGCATGAAGGATGCCGAGAATCTCTATTTTGGAAAAACTGAATTTGAAAACGCCAAAGTTGTATACAAGTTTGAAGAGTATAGAAAATTGCCAACAAACATGCGACAGTTGCATGATTATTACATCATAGACAGTAATAGCAGCGAAGACAAGATAGCAACCTTTGAAGTATGTATCCCTTCCTGTTTACATTTTAATCATCCTGCAGAAATTGTGCATACTATTCATTATGAAGACCTCTTTCAACGACGCTCGCTGGATGTGCAGATTATGATGTTATGGACTTTGTAAGTACCATACCCTAACAACGTTATACTAAACTACGTGATCTACATTTGAATATATCCATGCATGTTTATTTTGCAAATCTGTAGCAAAATTTTGCCTCCAAAAACGAAATAGCAATTTTGACTTCTTGGACCCCATCTTGGTAAATGAGAAAACATGCAAAGCCGGTCTCAAAGATCCGTATGTCTCAGCAAGTTTGAAGATAGAGTTTGAAAGAATGTTCTCAGTCGGTAAAACAAACACACTGCTAACCTACAATTGCGAGTATGTATTCTCGACCCTTACTTAAGTATTTTTTTCTTGATATATCATTCAATAACATGAGCTTTGTGATTGCAGCAACCATTACGTCCTCGTAGATATAAGTCTTAAAAAATCAACTATCGAGGTGTGGGACTCAAAAAAAAAGCCACTTAAACTTATCGAACCCCTAGTCAAAGTGCTAAATATGTAAGTGAACTCAATATCACCACACTTTTCAATCACATATGATATTGTAATTAATGTCCTCAGCCTTCACACTTCATTTACATTGTCACATAGGATGAAGGCGTTACCTGATTGGAGAAATGTGGAGCCTAAGATGCAAAAGAAATGGAGAGCCCCATTCAGCGTGGAGTATATGAAGAAGGTCAAGACCCTAGATCAACCAATGGGGAACAACGAATGCGGGTTTTATGTGATGTGGGCAATGCTTTGCTACTTT
The DNA here is from genome assembly GCA_022036555.1 of Microstegium vimineum. Taxonomy (NCBI): domain Eukaryota; kingdom Viridiplantae; phylum Streptophyta; class Magnoliopsida; order Poales; family Poaceae; genus Microstegium; species Microstegium vimineum. The sequence continues at coordinate 26,394,085 of CM039131.1, forward strand.
GGCGCAAAACTAGGATTAGGAGATGGCATGGTACGTACGCGTCTCATTTTAATTCTATTGTTTTGTCTTACGTATGTGCATCTCAATATCATCTTGTATCAATTTACAGCGCAAAGATCAGGGACATAACAGGTTGCTAGATTTTGAGATAAGAGGATTTCAAGAGGAGATAGCAACTCTTATTCTGGACGAGATAGTGTATAGAAAAGGATATCTGTCCATTGTGCAGAGTAAGGACTTCAAGAAGATCTACGGAAAAACCCGCCTCGAAAGACTATTGTAATGCGACATTTAATTCGATACTTTAAGTTTTATTTGGATGTTTTGTAATAATTATTATAAATGTGTGATGGGTTTGTATTGTCGCTAGCCCACAACCACCTTCAATTCACATCTATATCAAATGGTTCGATAGCAAACACCTTCACGATCTCCCACCCCACCACCTCTACCCTAAACCCCAAATGAAAATAAAATAATTAATAAAATACAATTTTAAAAAATAATATCACTGTCGGTTCAATTAAAACCGACAGTGATGGCTCAAGCATCACTGTCGGTTGGTGGAACAAATCGACAGTGATGGCTCAAGCATCGCTGCCGGTTCGTGTTACCAACCGGCAGTGATGGCATGGGCTCATCACTGCCGAAGTGGCAGTGCCGGTTCAAAAACCGCCACTGTAGGGGGGTTTTGAACCGGCACTAATTACAAGTTCTGTAGTAGTGTGAGTCGTCTACAAACCCGGAATCGCGTAGCGGTAGGCGGTATGCCTCCCCGATCGATCACTCATCCTCATGCCGCGCCGGCATCCTGTGTTTTCCTTTCCGGGCTGGAGCCCAAAGTGGGACGCGCGCATTCATGAACGAACGAATTGTAGGGAGTTTGTTATCCGGGACAATATATGTGATCCTCAGCTGATTATCGTGGTTCGTCGTACGCCCAGCAGTTACCATCGACGACGTACGTATATATATACTAATATACACATCCTTGTCAAGTGTCAACTTGTCCATAAGCTGGGCAGTTAGCATAGCTCTCGGCTCGCCGCCAGCCACGCTAACTGATACGTACTGATATATGCATGCATGAACGAGAAGCAAACTACGTGCCAGATCGTTTTCCGGCCACACGATGAGCTTTTCGGTCCCAATTAGAGAAGTTTGTTGTGTGTGCATATATACGTACACCTTGCTAGCTTGTATTGTATGACCGATAAATAATGAGCGAGAGATTAGGTGGTGACGAAAGTTCGTGGAGAAGCTATATATATTTGGTACTGGTATATATTACTATATATATTGTTTAGAATAAATATGCATGTATAGAGATTAGGTTGTTGAACAATTGCTACTTACTTCATTGATGATTTCTTCAAGCAATCACTAACCACACTAGCTATAGCTAGACCGATCGACAAAGGCAGCCACGAATCAAACGAGCCAGCACCTGCAGACTTGAGAGGACACATCACCGGTCCCTCCACGACTCGCTTTCCACCTTCGGTGGAGTACTACACAGGAAATTCAGTGAGGACCACGTACGACGAGTAGGGACGACGACGACCGGACGGACGACTCGTTTTATGTTATGTTATGTTTCCGAACGAAAAGAAAAACACCGGCCGGGACCAGGCCGGCCTGAGCAGTGAGAACGCGTGGACGGAGGATTCCACAGAAGGATCGTACGCGTGGAGTACGTACTATCACAGTCTTGAACGGAGCATAATAACCGTAGGGCCATGTATGCGGCAGAGAGCAACACCGCCCTTGGGTTTGTGGTTGGGAGGCACGGCGGTGGAGCTAGCTGTGCAGGGAGATCCCGAATCCGCTCGAGGGAGAGGTACACTGTGGTTACCTTTTGCATGGGTCTGGGGGTCATGGCAACGCGACGAGCGAGCTAGCTTGATGGGCCGGCCTTTTTCCTCGTCCCCGCGCGCGGTGACCGGTGACCTCGATCCGATCATGGTCGGGTCTTCATCGGTCGGTCCTCCTTTCGTCGGTCCCTAGATCGGTCTAGCGCGTTCGCACGCACGCTCCGCTCTCGATCCCGCTCCCGCCCCGCCCAACGTGTGCTGCGTGCTGTCTTGACTGTTGTTGACTGACTCCAGATCTACACGAGCTTCCATGGCGACAAATCGCGAGGGCACCCACAGCGTGGGTACACGATAATTGCTCGGTACGTACGAGTGCTACTTTGTGCTCACACTGACAAGTGACAACGATTCGAGTGTCTAAACAAAAGAGACTGATTAGAACCAGCCAACGCCCATGGGGGCGGAGCGGAAGCTAGCGACATGTGATTGGGGCGAAGCGAAGGAGGGAGTCACGTGATCGACAAAAGAAACCCCCCACCTGAGCATCCACAATGTGCTCCAAAAGCAGTCTATAGTGATTATTTTATTCCCTATAGATTGTCTGAAACATTGTGGTTGTATCAATTGTGCACTACTACAGAATTCTTAATCAAGGCGGTCAGGCGCTTCGGTAGCGGGGTCACAGTTAATGGAGCATTAACCGCAGCGGGCAAACGGGCACTGTAACGTACCCGCCACGATTAATGGATTTACTGCAGCGGGCGTTGTAACCTGGCCGCTGCGGTTAATGCATTAACCGTGGCAGGCCTGATAATATGCCCGCCTCGGTAATTTGAAAAAAAATAAAAAACAGGATATATCAGTTTCAGGATTCAAATTCAATCCACATTTCATATATATATATACACACAAGACATCCACATATATATACACAAGACATCCACATATATATATAGACAAGACATCATATCCATACATTCACTTAATTGTATATACACATGAAACCGGCGAAATTCTCACAAGACATACTTAGTATTTGTTCATTCTCACTTCTCTCTCAAACACACATACATATATACAAAAGTTCTCACAAACATCATCACTATCTAGATCTTTGTAAAATTCATGTCAAAATTGTAATCCTTTAGATTTAGTATGGTAGGCCACTTCCTAAGTTTTTCGTACTTCGGGTCCTGCCCTAACGGACCTTTGGTGTTGAAGAACAGTTCCCCATCGTATACGCATTTGTCTAAGACAAACTTACATAAGTCCGCCCTTATTTGCTTGAAGCAGTGTTTTTTGCTTTGCACATTGATCCACCAGTCCATTCCTTTCTTGAGTTGCCGCCAGCTGTTGTGGTAGCCCTTGCACCTCCTTAGGTACTCGCAAGCGTAGACACCACAAAGCAGTGAATTGCCCGGTTGTTTGGCACACTACACAAGAACATAACCGTTAGAACACATGTATATATATATGCAGAGATATAGAATGCTCATTTGATGAAAACGACAATTCAAACTTTGAAGTACGTACCGGGAAGTCACGTCTAATTTTGATTTTATCAATCACATGCCTTTTCTTAAACTTATCTGATCTTCGATCATAGAATCCGAGTGTCTTGACATAGTTCTTATAAGCTCTTTCACGGTGGAATGTCCAGACGGTGTAATCCTTGACAAAGCCATACATAATCAAATGAGTGTGCATCGTGCTATCTACGTAGCCTTTCAGATTCCGACAATGCGAACATGGACATATGGTTATCGTCCGCTTCAACCTCTCATGGTGAGCTTTCGCCACGGCAATAAATTTCTTCAATCCATCCAAGTACCGCGGATCACTAACTCTGTTCATCCGGTACATCCATTCGGACCTATCCATTGACTTGAATGTCTGCAAATCGCCATTGAGTTAACGACATCACAAGAAAGAAATAGGATACAAAAGTAAAAACACAAGTTTTTTCTATATATCTTCATTAATTAAAATGTCTAGCTAGATCTACAACTAGCTAGGTATAGGCACCAAAGATGAATAAAATAGGGATGCGAGATCCTCCATGTACCTCTTGTTTAGGTCCTCTCCTCCAAATCCAAGATCTAAACCTCAATTCAAGATTTGGTTCAAATTTAGGGCAAAACCTCCCCCCCCCCCTCCACACAATTTGGAAGAGAAAAACCCGTGGGAAGAAGAGGGGCGGCTACAGAAAGAAACAAGAAGTATTACAAAAGCAAACAAACAAGCTTTCTCTCTCATGCATGGCTTCTAGATCTAGATCTAGATCCTAGAACTAGCAAGAGGCACAAAAAAGAATAAAAGAGGGTTGAGAGAGCCTCCATGTACCTCTTGTTGGGTCATCTTCTTCCAAATCCAAGATCTATACCTCAATTCAAAGGTTTGGTTAAAATTTAGGGCAAAACCTCCCCCTCCACGATTTAGAAGAGGAAGACCCATGGGAAAGAAGAGGGAGCGACGGCTGGTATTTATTTCCAACGATTAACCTAAGATGTCCGCCACAGTAAACACCTATTAACCGCGGCAGGCGCCCTAACGTGCCAGCCATGGTTAATCGCTTTAACCGAAGCGGACTGGTTAGGGAGCCCGCCGCGATTAATGATTATTTACTGCAGTGGGCTCGTAACGCCGCCCGTCGCAGTTAATCGTTTATATCTAATAGTACTTAGTACTTATTATATATTAAAAATAATTATAATTTCTATATATAATTGGTCAAAAAGTTAAGAAAACTTGATATCTCCGATGGTTGAGAGTGAGAATGACTACATGTGCAAAGATCACATCCAACGTCATCTCCGACGCTAACTATTCACTAACCCATTGTGTGCCAGTCTCATGTATTCCCTTCATCTCTAAATAAGTATTATTGTTGATGTTCATATCATAAATTTGACTCAATTAGTAAAAAATACGTGTAACATTTATATTTCTGAATAAATTTATTAAAAACACTATATTTAAAGATCTATCAATGATACTAATTATATATAATAAACATTTATATGTTTTCATATATATTTAATCAAAGATGTTTCTTAGAAAGCAACCACAGTTTAGGATTCCCTTCAAAATTCCAAAATTTTATAAGATTTTCTGTCACATCGAATCTTTAGACACATATATAAAGTATTAAATATAGTTAAAAAATTAATTATTCAGTTTGTCTGGAGATAAATCTTTTGAGTCTAGTTTTCTAGTGGAACAATAATTATTAAATACAAACAAAAATGTTACGATACCAAATTCTAAATAATTCTGAGGATTCGAGTGTAGTACATGTACCTCTGCAAAGATAAGAGACTGATTAGAGCCGGCCAAACAGTGTTCCGACCGGCTGGTCTGGCGATATCAAATTCTAAATAATTCTAGAAAAGTTTATGCTGTACTAGGTGGCAGCGTGGACAACGGACAAGTGACAGAGGATTCGAGTGTAGTACCTGTACCTTCGAGTGTAGTACCTGTACCTCTGCAAAGATAAGAGACTGATTAGAGCCAGCCAATCAGTGTTCCGACCGACTGGTCTGGGCGGACCGAAAGCTAGCGATTAATGTGATTTTTTTTTGGTTTGAGAAAAAAATCTGACATTTTAAAAAGAGCATGTACCGAACTAAATTTCTAGCCCTTTTCATCCTATTCAGATGCCTTCAAAATTTTAAAATTTTATAAGATTTCAAGTCACATCGAATCTTTGATACATAAAGTATTAAATATAAATAAAAATTAATTAATTATACAGTTTTCCTAATTTCTGAGATACATTTTTTGAGTGGTTGGACAATAATGCCAGATATAAGCGAAAGTACTATAATGTCAAAAATTCAAATAATTTTGTATCTAAACAAGGCGTTAGCCGTGTCAAAGATGGCAGCGTCATTCACCACTACACTCAGGCCATAGGTATTGGCATTGGCATATTGCTGGGAATGTTTGTCTTGTTCGCTTAGCTTATTAGTTATGGTATAATGTTTTTCTTTCACAATAAAACAACTAAAAATAATATCAGCCGCAGAACCATCAGCCAAACATCAATGATTTTTTTGTGTGTTTTGGCGGTTAAGTCAGGAAGTCACGTCATCCTGATTGCCGTGACTCTTACTTTGTGTCTCCCCACAAAGATTTGCATCCCCTTTTCCTAAAAAAACGATAATGCTAAAAGACGAACGTTCGACACGCGTCGAACACCCGTCGAACAGCAACTGGGTCGGCCGGCTCCGGTGGCCCGCGCGTACCCCCCCTGCCCCCGCATCATCATTTTCGCCTGCCCCCTTCCACTCCCTCCTCTCTCTCTCTCTTGCACCCACACCCCTCCTCCGATCTGGTACAACGGCAGCGGCTGCGGATGCGACGGCTGCTACGGATGCGGATGCGGCTGCTGCTGCCATGGCGGATGCGGCGGATGCTGCAACGACGGCAGCGACGACGACGGTCGTGGATCTGCCGGATCCATGGCACAGCGACGACGGCGACCGTGGATCCGACGGCGACGGCCATGGATCCACCGGATCCAGCGGCGGTGGCGTGGATCCGTTGGATCCATGACCTAGTGACGACGACAACCGTGGATCCGCCGGATCCATGGCCCAGCGACGATGACGGTCGTGGATCATCCTGATCCGACGACGACGGCCATGGATCCACCGGATCCAACGGTGGTGGCAGCGGCCATGGATCCACCGGATCCCTCCCCCCCCCACGCGCTCCTCCCCTGTTCCTCTCATCCTTCCCCTATGGGTTGCTCTGTCACACATGACAATGATGTTTCTCTGATGTTGCCCTCCCCCCTCTGGATCCAATGTTTCTCTGATGTTGCGCCGGTGTTTCAGTGCTCCATTTTCAATGTTTTCACTCATAGATGATGAGATGTTTCTCTGATGTTGTCCCCTCCCCCTTCTCGTACCCCGCTCGGGATCTAATGTTTCTCTAAGTGTTTTACTGGTGGATCCGTTTCTCATTTTCAATGTTTCGCAATATATGATGATGATGTTTCTCTGATGTTGCCCCTACCCCCTCCATATCCAATGTTTCTGTGATGTTCCGCCGGTGGTTTAGTGCTCCATTGTCAATGTTTAACACATAGATGATGAGATGTTTCTCTGATGTGTCCCCTCCCCCTCCTCGTACCCCGCTCTGGATCTAATGTTTCTCTAAGTGTTTTACTGGTGGTTCAGTTTCTCATTTTCAATGTTTCGCAACAAATGATGACGATGTTTCTCTGATGTTGCCCCTATCCCCCTCTAGATCCAATGTTTCTGTGATGTTCCGCCGGTGGTTTAGTGCTCCATTGTCAATGTTTCACGCATACATGATGAGATGTTTCTCTGATGTGTCCCCTCCCCCTCCTCGTACCCCGCTCTGGATCTAATGTTTCTCTAAGTGTTTTACTGTATTTTTCGGTTGTTTCAACTTCATTTTTCAGTTTGTTTTATTTTCTTTTGCTCTCTGTTTCAATTTTATTTTTCAGTTTGTTTCATGTCCCTTTTCCTCTCTGTTTCAATTTCATTTTCAGTTTGTTTCATTTCTTTTTTTGCTCTCTATTTCAATTTCATTTTCCAGTTTTGCTTCATTTTTTCAGACGCTCGGCGGCCGTGTTGGCGTCGGCGGTGGCCGATCACGGTAGGAGCTTCACCGTGGTTGTGCGCGGCGACGGGGTGGTGTGTGTGTGTCGTAGGGTGTGTCGCGGCCGGGGCGCGTTCCCGTGAGCGTGCGCGCGCGCTCGTGCGGTGTGTGTGCGTGTGTGTCCCACGCGGTGGCGTGTGTGTCGTGGGCTGGGCCGCTTGCTCGAACGTCCGTTCTATCATAGAACGTTCGTTCGGCAGCACATCCCAAAAAAAAAGATTTGCACCCCTGAAAGACCTTGTTTGGTTTTGGTTAATTGATGAAACCTATGAACTAACCCTTGTACTAAGTGTATGATCAAGATAGGGTGGTTCACCTTGATCTATGGAGCTATATGGATGACCATGATAGATCAAGTGCTCCATGGACTAAGGAAAAGAAGAAAGAGAAAAACAAAAATGGGCTCAAGGCAAAGGTATATCATAGGGCAATTTTTGGTCTAGTGATCATGACACTATAGACAGTGTGATCACCTTTAGGATAGATAGCCGTACTATTAAGAAGGGAAAACTCGTTTCAATTGCGGTTATCATGTTCCACTAGGTTTGCATTGCATCCATATAAAATGAACCTAAGTGACACAAACAAACTTAAATCCAAGAAAATATGTTGTAAAGGCTAACACAGGTGGACAAAGGTATGAATCATAAGGTGTTAGCACATGGAAGCTTGGAGAAGAAGCAGAGGCTCGATTTGGAACTCAGAGGAGCTCCGGACGCAGGGTCCTGACGCTAGTGAGATGCGGTCCGGACCAATGTACTTGCGTCCGGAAGCATACCCTAACCTCGGCCAAGTCTGGGCAGAGCAACCGGAAGCTGATCAGAGTCCGGACTCAGACTCCGGACGCGTGTCTGGATAAAAAGGCTTCTCTAGGAGCTCTCTGTGTAGATCCGGATGCAAGCTTCGATAGTCCGAACTCGCACTGTGTAGTGCGTCTGGAGGCACTGGATGCTCTCGGGTGCTCTCGGGTTGCCCTGGAAATATTTCCGGATGCTGGTCCGGACGCTATTGTGCCTTGCGTCCGGAGGTGACACGTCGGCACAGGAAAGGGTGCCAACGGCTGGATTCAAAGTGAAGGAGGGTCCGGATGCATGCACGTTGGTCCGGACCCCCTATGCAAACTGCGTACGGACTGACGCAGGAAGCTGTGGAAAGGGGGCAAAACGACTGGTTGCTTGGTGGAAGCTATAAATATGTTTTGGCCGACTCCTAGGGCACTCTCTAGCACCTCTCATTCATTTTATACACTTGTGCTTGCTTGAGATAGCCCCCAACTCATCTCTATTTTCTTCAATTTTATTCTTGTGAGAGTTTGAGTGAACCAAGTGCATTGATCATTGCATTGCATCTTAGTGGTACTTGGTCATCGTCATCGCCGCGGGATTTCTTGTTATTCTTGGTGTTTGGCAACGCCTAGACGGCTTGGCGATTGAGGAGAAGCTTCGGCACGTGTTGGTGATTGTTTGTGGCCGGCTTCATCGATTGTGAGAGGGCTTGTACCCACCTCGGTGGAGCGCCAAAGGGTAACTCTAGTGGATTGCTTGTGTCATTGAGTTACTCTCATTTGGGTGGTTTCTTGTGGCGCCCGGGTAGTGGGCTAGGCTTGTGATTGCCTATTAGCCACCGAAACACCATTTGAGTAGTCGACACAACAGGGACTAGCTTGGTGGCAACCAAGTGAACCTCGGGAGAAAAATCATTGTGTCATCTTGTTTCCCAGCTACTCTTTGGTATTCTTGTGATTGGTTCTTCATATTGATATCTCTACATCACAAGGCATCGGTATAACAATCACCCCTATCTTGTATTTACATTCCTTATCTTGTCTAGTTAGTTTACTAGTTAGCCTTCTTGTTAAGTTGTTCTTGCTAGCTTGTGTTAAGTGCCTTAGGCTTTTTCTATTGTGTGTTAGGCACTTAACTAACTAGAATTGCTTGGATAGGTAACTTTGCACCCCTAGTAGAGCTAGAGCAAAAGGCTTCGCTTAAGTCTTATCTAACCTTTGCTCTAGTGGTTTGTAGAATTTTTATTAGGGTCCTTTCAACCCCCTAGTTCCCATGCTATTCTAAGGTCATTCTCAATTGGAGTTTCATGACTCAGTTTCCTACACAGGTAAATTTCGGAAAGTTTGTAGAAAAGTTTCATCCCCATAAAACTCTACTCAAATGAAAATTTCATCATCTCTCTCTTCATTAATACAGTGCCACATCATCATATTAATGCCCATGAAACTTTGATGAAACTCCATTGTTTAACCACGCGCTTTCCTAGTTGTACGAAACTTACCATGAAACGAGTCTCTCTCTCAATGCATAGTTTCATTGCATAGTTTTATGCGCATACCAATGTCTTTTTCTTTATTTTCTCTCTCATCTGCATCATACATTTGCTTTGCATGCATCCCATGAAACTAGAAAATGCTCTCAATGGGGATTTCACACGGTTTCCAACATTTTGGAAACAACGCTATATAGTTCCATCACCATGAAACTTTCTCCCTCTCTCTCCTCATCGTTTCATGCAAAAAGTGCAAATTTGCTGATGTGGCACCCCATTTAATGTGCATGAAACCCTCCATGAACCCCATTGAGACTGACCTAATATGTCAATTCTTTGAAATGTAATTATATGAAAGTAAATGCTCAAATTATATATGAAAGTAAATGCTCAAAGTAAATGGAGGATTAGTAACACACGATGTTTTTTTGGAGATACCGGAAAGACGACATTTCCTACTAGCTCTCGTTGGAACACCAACATAAAGATATTGTTCTCTCTTGATCCGTGAAAGGACCAAGTGTACTCTATGGTTGATTACTCGTCATTTAGGCATGATGAACCCACACAACCATTAATACTCATGCTCATATTTGAAAATCGATACACCAATTGATAATAGGGGCATGAAACCCATAGTTTCCCATCATCGATTACATTAGGACCTCACTTAAGTAATGAGGTTGTAAAACACACGTTAATCACAATAATTTTGTTGTGCTTAATCATCAAAACTAAATTATGGACTATGCTTTTAGCGGTAGTACGTGTATGGTTTACTCAACATATAGAGTAAATCTAAGCCATTAGGACTATGGCATCACAAGCCTAGAGTGGCCGTGAGATGCACGACCATGTTATTTTGTGTGTTGAAGTTTCTAAAATTCTCTTTGGTAGGGATTTTATTATGATTTCTGCACTGGCATAATCAAAAGCATTGCCAAATGTGCACACATGGAACAACTTCTGAAGCCAAAACCAAGCCAAACATGTTAAAGTGGAATCCACCAAAACATGATTTCTTCTAGCTTTACTGATTTGGAGAAGTCCAAGCCCTACACTAGTACAAAGCAACTCTAAGAATGCGGTGGCCTTTTATTTGTACTGGCGGTTTCAGTTATCATGCGCGAGTGCAAAAGATTCGTACGGTCGAAGCTATGAACCACCAGTGTAAATAGATTTACACTGGCGGTTTACCTAAAATAACCGCCTATGGAAATGGTTCATTTCCACAGGCGGTTCAGCTAAGTCAACCGCCAGTGTAAATAGATTTGCAGTGGTGGTTGACTTAGCTGAACCGCCTGTCGATATGTGGTTGGCTTAGGTAAACCACCAGTGTAAGTCATCTATTTACATTGGCGGTTGACTTAAGCAACCGCCAGTGTTGTTCCTGTAGCTATATATACCCTTCTTCCTCCCCGAGAAATCCTGTAGCTCGCAGCCAACTTCCATTGGAGGCCATTTTGGAGGTCCATATTTCTTCAAATACAAGGGGAGAGGTTTTGATCTTCATTTTTGGAAGGAGGTTGCTAAGAAAGGTTAGTTTATGTCTCTCTTGCCTCATTTTGTCCATTCCTTGCTCAATTTGAGTTCCTTTTTGGATCTAGGGTTTCACCATGAGTGAGATAGAAGGGTAGCTAGGTCATGGGCAAGATTTTGTGAAATTTATATGCTTAAGATGGTTAGATGATGTCTCTCCACACTCCCAACTCATCTTTTGTTGTCAATTTAGTTTATCCAATATTTTTTAGTTGTATGTAAATATAGCTATAGACATGAATGGTATTCATGTAGAGAGCAATATAGGTTCATAGTATGTTAATTACTTAGTTTTTTTTTCTTTATTTGCATAAATTGTTCCATGAATTGTTTGTTTGTGTGGTGAGACAAATGTATGTTTAAAAATTGTACCATATGATAAACCCTATACTTAATCATATCCCTTCTTCCTCGCTCCCCGATAACTCTTCTAGCTCGCAGTCAACTACCATTGGAGACGTTTTTGGAAATCCAGATTTTTAAAATACAATTAGAGAGGTTTTGATATTCATTTTTTTGGAAGGAGGTGCTAGCAAAGGTTAGTTTATCTCTCTCTTGCATCATTTTATTCATTTTGCTCGGTTTGAGTAACTTTTTGGAGCTAGGCCTATGGTTTAAACTTTTAGCATAAAATTTGTTTTCATTATATTTTTGTACAGGTACGATGGAGAGGTCATTATGAATGTATGAGTTGTCAAGACTAGATCCATCATACTTACCATAAGTGCATAAGTTCGTCGATTTCGGCCTACGGTCCACCATACATCGAACCGAGGGCACAGGGAGGTAGAGGGGAGAAACGTAGACTCACCGAAGGGTGTCGTGAGCTCGGTGGATCGAAGGAAATGAGCAGCGGCACGACGGGGCGGGTCGGAGGTCCCTGCTCGCGGTGACAAAATGGTAAGTGCAATCCGAGGCAAAAACGAACGGTGGAGGAGGTTCACGGGACCGAGTACCTTGTCTCGAAGGCGAAGGACGGCGTGGAACTGCCTGAGGCGCTCGGATTGGCGTCAATGGCAGCTGGGGATTGCAGGCGGCTCGGCATGTGCTAGAGCGAGGCGAAGGGGGCGACTAGATGGGATTTGGATGCGGTAGGGTATGCTGGGGTGTCAAAGGGGAAATCGCGAGCGGATTAGGAAGGATTTCCGTGGAAATTGGGGTTTTGGTTGGAGCTCAGGTGCGGCCGAGGCGTCCGACTCGGTTCCATGCAAGGAAGGGGGGAGGAGGAAGGAGGGTGACGCGTGGGCCAGGGGCGTCAGGGGCACAAGAGGAAGGTGGTGCGAACTATCGTGTTGCGCTGCGGCTGGGCCAAGTGCTGGGCCGGGGGAGAGAAGGGCACAGCCCAAAGAAAAGAAAAGGGGAGGGAGCCACGAGCTGGACCTTGCGGCCGAATGGACCGAGTGCAGAGGGAAACACCGGGCCGAGCAAAGAGAAGGAAGGGGGGAGGAAAGGCCTGCCCCGAGCTGGCCCAATCAGCTGATAAGGCCATGTGGGCCAGAAAGAAAGAAGGAGGGAGGAAGAGAAAAGAAAAGACTTTTCATTTTAAAGAATTGATTTTTCCAAAACCGATTTAAAAAATCCTTTTCAAGAACAGATTTGCAAATCTTTCAAAACCACTCAATACAAAACAGTAGATGCACCGGCATGTATGCTCAACATGTTACTATATGATAAATTTTAATCTCACCAAAATTCATAGCTTCAATTATATTAAATGCAAAGCAAGAAAAAAGTAATTAAATCAATTTCATACTTTTCAAAACAATGCAAATTTTCGGTGTTACAAATCTACCCCCCTTAAAAGAATCTCGTCCTTGAGATTAGTTGGCTTACTCAAAAAGTTGTGGGTATGATTTTATTAGATCATCTTCTCGTTCCCAAGTTGCTTCTACCTCTGAATACCGGTTCAACTGAACTTTGCACATCTTAATTACTATGTGTCTGGTTACTCTTTCTGTCGTCTCAAGAATCTTAATCGGATATTCTTCATAAGTCAGATCATCAGCAACATTAAGATCATCCAAAGGTATCTGCTCTTCTGGTACTCGCAAACACTTCTTAAGTTGAGACACATGAACTCCAAATAGATTATGAGGCAGTTCTAATTGATAAGCAACTTCACCATGTCTGGCTAAAACTTTAAATAGTCCAACATACCTTGGTGCTAGCTTACCTTTCATGTTAAACCTTTTCACACTCCTCATTGGGGATACTTTCAGGTAAACATAATCATCAATATTAAAAGACAAGTCTCTTCTTCTATTATCAGCATAACTCTTCTGTCTTGATTGTGCTATTCTCAAGCTTTCCCGGATCACTCTCACGCGATCCTCAACATCTCTAAGTACAACAGCCCCAAACACTTGTGTTTCACCTGTCTGATTCCAAAACAATGGTGTTCTACACTTACGACCATACAATGCCTCAAACGGTGCCATTTTGATACTCTGCTGATAACTGTTGTTGTATGAGAACTCTGCATACGACAAACTCTTATCCCAACTAGTACCATAATGTAATGCACAAGCTCTCAACATGTCTTCTAAGATTTGGTTAGTTCTTTCAGTTTGACCATCTGTTTGAGGATGATAAGCAGTACTAAAATTTAACTTAGTTCTCAATGCTTCATGCAACTGCCTCCAAAAGTGTGAGGTAAACTGAGTACCTCTATCAGACACGATCTTCTTTGGAATTCCATGCAAACATACTATCTGTTCCATGTACAACTCTGCTAGCTTTGCACCCTTGTAATCAGTCTTGACTGGCAAAAAGTGAGCTACTTTGGTCAAACGATCAACTATTACCCATATAGAATCATAACCTCTCTGTGTACGAGGTAACCCAATAATAAAATGCATACCCACTTCTTCCCACTTCCATTTAGGTATCTTCATAGGTTGCAACAATCCAGCAGGTCTCTGATGCTCAGCTTTTACCCTCTTACAAGAATCACACAAAGCTACATACTCAGCTACATCTCTTTTCAATCCAACCCACCAATATTTCTCTTTCAGATCCATATACATCTTAGTACTACTAGGATGAATAGAATAAGAAGACTCATGAGCTTAACGCAAAATCACTTGCCTTAACGCTTTGTCATCAGGTACACACAAACGATTACCAAACCATAAAGTTCCATTATCATCCATGCAGAAACCAGGTGACTTACCAATTACTAGATTCTCTGCTATCTCTTTCAACTTCTCATCCTGCAACTGACCATTAAGGATCTCCTGTTCAAGTGTAGGTTCCATCACCATCTCTGCTGCATTGACACAAAAACCCAAATTCAAACGTGCAAACTCATCACACAACTCTTGTGGCATAGCTGACACAAAGCAACTCATGAACTACACTCTTCCTGGTGAGAGCATCTGCAACAACATTGGCTTTCCCAGGGTGATAATGCATATCTAGATCATAATCCTTGATCAACTCTAACCATATGCGTTGTCTCAAGTTCAGATCATACTGGGTAAAGATATATTTCAAGCTCTTATGGTCAGTATATATGTCACACTTATGCCCAATCAAATAAAGTCTCCAAATCTTCAAAGCATGTACTATAGCAGCAAGCTCTAAATCATGAGTAGGATAATTCAGTTCATGTTTCCTCAACTGCCTAGATGCATAAGCAACAACTCTACCTTCTTGCATAAGAACACATCCCAAACCAGTACAAGAAGCATCACAATAGATAGAGAAATTCTTACTCAGATCTGGCAGTATCAACACAGGTGTTGTAGTCAACCTCTTCTTTAACTCTTCAAAGTTGGTTTGGCATTGATCAGACCACACAAACTTTGCATTCTTCTCTAACAAGGCAGTCATAGGCTTTGCAAGCTTTGAAAACCCTTCAATGAACCTTCTGTAGTAACCAGCTAAACCAAGAAAACTACGAATCTCAGTAACACTAGTTGGTGGGTTCCAATTCAACACATCTCTCACCTTGCTTGGATCAACAGAAATACCTCCATTAGAGACAACATGACCAAGAAAAGAAACTTCCTTCAACCAGAACTCACACTTGCTTTGCTTAGCATACAACTTGTGATCTCTAAGCTTCTGCAATACCAACCTCAAATATTCAGCATGTTCTTCCTCAATTTTAGAGAACACCAGTATATCATCAATGAACACAATCACAAATTTATCCAAATACTCCATAAACACCTTATTCATCATGTACATAAAGTATGCAGGAGCATTGGTCAATCCAAATGACATAACGTATACTCATACAAACCATACCTTGTGGTGAAAGCTGTCTTTGGAATGTCACTAGCACGAATCTTCAATTGATGATAACCAGAACGAAGATCAATCTTTGAGAACACACAAGCACCTCTCAACTGATCAAACAAATCATCAATTCTAGGCAAAGGATACTTGTTCTTGATTGTAACCTCATTGAGTGATCTATAATCAACACACATCCTCTGACCACCATCCTTCTTATCAACAAAAATAACTGGTGCTCCCCATGGTGATAAACTAGGACAAATGAAACTTTTTTCTTGCAATTCTTTTATTTGTTTCTTAAGTTCTTCTAGTTCTTTTACCCCCATTCTATATGTTCGTTTAGCTATGGGTGCAGTACCAGGTAATAACTCAATAAGAAATTCAATGTCTCGGTCAGGTGGCATACCTGGCAGTTCATCTGGAAAGACATCTTGGAATTCATTCACCACTGGATCATCCTAATTGATTCCATCCTCCATCTGATTCACTATGGTTGTATCCGGTTGTTGCATAACTACATCAACACTAATATGGTCACCCTTTGGTGTAACAAGAGACAATGTCTTCTCTTTGCATTGGATTACTGCCTGACGTGCTTTCATCCAATCCATACCCATGATCACATCAATTCCAGAACTTCTCAGCACAACTAGACTAATCAGAAAGTCTACCCCCCTTAAGGTTAGATTAACTGGGGGGCATCTATGAGCAACTTGTATAGGTCCCCCGGGTTAACTTACTATCATGGGGTTCTTCATAACTATCATGGGTATACTATGTATGGTAACAAATGCTTGTGAAATAAAAGTATGTGATGCTCCAGAATAAAAAAGAACAGAGGAGGGGATGGAGTTGATGTCAAACATACCCAACATGACCTCCGGGGCCTCTTGAGCTGAAGCGACAGATACATGATTCACCCTTCCAGAGTTAGGAGCTCCTTGAGGCCTTCCTCTACTACCATTATTATTGTTCTGGTTCTGCTTCTTTGGACAGCTATGAGCATAGTGTCCAGGATCTCCACATCGGTAGCATACTTTTGGAGTGCTGGGCTGAGGTGCACTATTCTTAACAGGAGTAGAGTTAGGGGTCACATCCAGCCCGTTTGGCCCGTAGTGGCCCATGTGTGTTAATGAGATATTGTGGAGGGTTTAGTCCCACCTTAGTTGTTTAGGGTGGGATAGACCAACATATAAGGCTTCTAGAGTCCATCCCACCATCCCCGGGTTAATCCTGGCGAAGCGAGGACAAAAGCTTAAGTCGGATGGTGGTGGGTGTGGTTCGCTCAGCGTGCAGAGTGGATCTAAGTCGTTTGGACTCTGGGGCATTACAAATGGTATCAGAGCCAACCTTCCTGGCAGCGGGCGCGTGCGAGCTAGGTGTGCGGACATGGTAGGTTCATTGCGCGTGTAGGCTCTGCGGGGTGCACGGCATGACACATGTGCCGACACAGGGCGCACTGTCGCTTGTGCTAAGAGGGAACGTTCGTGGTCATCATCGTTTGCCCGGTTGTGGGTATGTTGGGCTCGACGAGGACGTCGAGTTCTTTGAGGGGGGGTGTATGTCACATCCGGCCCGTTTGACCTGTACTAGCCCATGTCTGTTAATGAGATATTGTGGAGGGTTTAGTCCCACCTTGGTTGTTTATGGTGGGATAGACCAACATATAAGGCTTCTAGAGTCCATCCCACCATCCTCAGGTTAATCCTTTTAAGCGAAGCGAGGATGAAATATTAAGTGGGATGGTGGTGGGTGTGGTTCGCTCAGCGTGCAGAGTGGATCTGCGCTGTTTGGACTCTGGGGTGTTACACCAAGCGTCGGCACTGATCCTCGCATAGAGAGGATGGCCCGTCGTGAATATGAACGTGTGACCCTGATTACAATCTAGAAGTAGATGAGGTAATTTTCGCATATAGGATGTCATGGTTGTACCTAATTTCATGATTAGCCTTCGTAATCTGATGAGTGCATGATTTGACATGAATAGGAGATGTTATATGAGTTGAGGGAAATATTAACTCAAGATAAAATGGCACAAGAAGGTGCACCGGAAACGACTGAGACCATCACCACCAATAGTTCAAGGAAAAGGAAGATGAGTGACCAGAAACGAGGTGACAGAGGAATGAATAGGTGGCCAGATGAGACATATAGAATCTCAGAAGTGAGCCCAAAAGGACAGCCCCTAGCTCTTGTGGCCGCCGTAGCTAAGTTTCGAAACACACTTGGTTTCGTAGTTAGGGACAATCTTGACGTCACAATCCAACACTGGAAAAATGTGGCATTCGATGTTAGGAACATCCTTTGGGCCAAGATGTTGACAAGGTTTATTTTTCCTCGGGGCTTAGAAGCACTAGTAAAGGAGTTTGCACTGAAGCAATGTGCGGTCATATTCCGCAACTGGAGGTCCGACTTGAATACCAAGTGGGCAAAGACTGGCTCAGACCTGACAAAAAAGTACAAGATTTCGGTCGGTCAGTGGGCGGTTTTCCTAGAGCAGAGGCAACAGGCAGAGTTCTTAGCTCGGAGCGAATCCAATTCTACGCTCTCAAAAAAGAACAAGTACCCCCACCACTTAGGCACTGGTGGTTACCAACGACAGATTCCAAAATGGAGGGAAGAAGAGGCTACCAAGAAGGCGACAGGGTTGCCAGTGCTATCCGAGAAACTTGGAGAAAGGACCGCAAACTAGATAATGGCTCGGAAACCAATGCAAACCGAGACCGGTATGTCCTTTGAAGACCCAGCTACCGATGAAGCAATTAAGAGCATATTAGCAGTAGCAGCAGAACATGAGAAAGGATTATTTAATCCATGAAGAGATAGGGACATCCTAACTGCTGGCTTCGGTAACCCCGAGCATCCTGGTCGTGTTCAAGGCATATCTTCAAAAGAAGGATGGAAAGAAGGATTCGGACCACAGTGTCAAGGTGAGTACAAGAAGCGTGATCGATACAAGGAAGAGATCGGATACGTATTTTAAGGAAGAGGCAAAAAAAAAGACTTCCAAGAGATGATGTCCCAAATGTTGTCCAATCCTCCTCCTGAGTTGATGCAAAGATTGGCTAGTGTGGTGTCCGTTCAGGGTCAGGGTCAGGGTCCCGAGATGCAGCTAGTCCCAACATCACAACAGCTTGTGGTGACACACAGTCCAGGAACAATTCCAAGCAGTGTTGCGTCAACGGCAAACAAGACTCACTATGTAGTTGACGACATTGATATGCCCATGCCTTGCTCCCTCGTCATAAGATATGGTATTTCCAATCATCGTACAAGGGTAGTAGGCACAGGATTTGCGATCCCAGGACGCAAGTATCATGGTGATGACATTCCAGAGGACTACTGCAAGGTTGAAGTGGTGATGGTCGTCCAAGGATACAAAGATGACATGCTAGACATTGCCGGTCCCGAGGGCATTGAGACACTCGGACAGGCTATCAAGAACTTCATCCTTTGGCCTCGACGAGATGTCCAATTGAGTGAGCCGCCAACACAATCCTCTAAAGCCCTGCCACTCACTCAGGGGGCGTCGGGTCCTTCACAATCTCTTCTAGACCCACCATCACCACCTGCCTAAACTCTTCCAGACCCACCATCACCACCAGCCCAGACTCTTCCAGACCCATCATCACCACCTGCCCAGTCTCTTCCACCGTCACCGATCATGGCTCCTCCTGAACCAAAGGACCCATCATTCAGTTCTCCACCTTGCCCAGCACCTAAACCAAAGGACCCAGAACAAACAAAGGTGACTCCACTGCAGCCAAAGAAGAAATTTCCAATACCCAAATTGATATCCCCCTGGGATCCAAAGAAAAAGAATAATGCTGGCGTGGGCAGATTTTTGGCAAGAATTGGACATCAACGCACTACTCGTACCATTGACTTGGATGAGCACGAGAAATCAGCCAAAAAGCCTGAGGTAATTAGCGTAAATATCAGCAAGCCAATAAAGGAAGATTACGAACATGTTCCTGATTGTTATCACTCGGGGAGGCCACTACTGCAGTGGGATAAA
This sequence comes from Microstegium vimineum, assembly GCA_022036555.1. NCBI lineage: Eukaryota > Viridiplantae > Streptophyta > Magnoliopsida > Poales > Poaceae > Microstegium > Microstegium vimineum. The sequence continues at coordinate 26,413,612 of CM039131.1, forward strand.
TTGATCAAGATCCCTAGTGGTATAAAAAGGTTGCATGATTGGTACATGAGAGCAGCTTCTGTTGGCATTGACACCATCAACGTGTCTATACCACCACCTGTATTTGCAAGTGAAAGACAGACATGCATTGTTACATTCGAGGACATGTGGTTGATGATGAACCTCAAGAGACTCGACATACAACTCATAACGTTGTTTGCAGTGTAAGTGTTACTCATACGAATAAATATGCATCTGTTTTTATTTGTGAGTTGTATCCATTCTAATTCCATATCTTACATGAACGTGTGCCTTGCAGAATGCAATATGATCAACAGATCATGCGTTACGGCACTGATCCTCGTCACAGGGAACATGAACGGGTTGCGTATTTGAACCCAATAAAAATATGTGAGGAGCGGCACAACATCAGAATCGGAGACGACGACAAATCCTTAAAGGGGTTAGAAGGTAAAGAACGAGAGGACATGAAAAAGAAGTTGAAGAAAAGGTTTGAATCTAAATACGCCTACTACCTGGCAAGCTCAATGCTTATATATCAAGACAGAAAATGTATAATGGCCCCATATAACTTTGGGTAAGTGTGAGTTTGTATAGTTCAAATTAATAATTTTAATACACACTTGCCTCACAAATTTGCTTCGTGCAGAGACCACTGGATCTGCTTTGTCATTTATCGTAGGCAAAGAAGGGTGTTGGTATTAGACTCCGCAGATTATGCGACTACAAGCTATGCATGGTTCTTGAACAACTTGGAACTGTAAGTTGAAATATGCTTGCATACTTTTATTGATGAGAGAGTTTGAGAATAACATGGTGATTCTATTCGAGATTATAGGGCATATAGGTATTACAAATTAAAAAAGGAAAGTGTGACAATCCAGGGCAGCCATTGAACATATATCACCATTGGCCAGTACGTATGAAAAGTTATGAATACATATCATACACGATGTTGTAAGTATATACATAACCACTTTATTGTTATATAGTGCCACAAGCAACCACCTGGATCGGTCCTGTGTGGATTCTACATGTGCGAGTTCATGAGGCAGAACGGACGATACAGTAGGAACCCTTCTAAGGTAATATAAGTAATAGTCATGATTTTAGTTCTCACATTAAAGTTACTAATGTATTGTCAAATGTATATATTAATGTTTATAAACTTTCCTCTCAAGAAGCTGCTAATCAACCAAAGACGACTAACATGAGCGAACGTACTTTGTACGCCATAGTTGAGGACTTGTGCTCATTCATCATGAGAGAAGTCATTCCTCACGAGAGGAATTATCACGACGAGTCGGCCACCTTAAGTGACCCAAAGTATAGACCGCTCACAGAGATCAGTGGTCTGCAACTTAGTTGAGATGGTTATTAATTAGAGCCCTAGCGAAAAATTTGATGTATATATATAGTGTTTGTGAGCACTAGAGCACTAGTGAAAACTTTGTTGTAAATACATTTACTTTATGTTTGTGAGCATGAAACTTTGATGTTGTAAATAAGTGTGACTTTATGTTTATGAGCATGAAACCACTTGTATGAAACAGTTAAATACTATATGGGTATAATTGAACATCATCGAATAGGTTTAGGTAAAATATAGGGTCTGATTTAAATTTAAAAATTGAAAAATTTGGTAGGGTGGGGGCTATTTCCATAGGCGGCTGACTTAAACAAACCGCATGTGAAAATCTGTTTCCACAGGCGGATTGTTTAAGTCAGCCGCATGTGGAAATCGATTTTCACAGGCGGTTCTCTTTAGTGAACCGCCTGTGGTTTTACATAAACCACCTGTATAGTGGTCATATTTCTACTGGCCTCCGGCGCAGGCGGTTACGAAAAACGCTTGTAGAAATAGGGTTTCAACCGCCGCTATAGTTGCTCTGAGTACTAGTGCTACCAAAAAGAGGATCTAATGGATTTTTTTTGCTAAGGGCCTGTTTGGATTGGATGCTTTTCAAAGGAAAAACAAAGGAATTGATTTCATAAGAAAGTTTCCTTCACTTGGTGTTGGAACAAAGGAATTCTACATTCCTTTCCAAAGGAAAGGTTAACCTTGCTTCACAAAACACAGGAAAAAAACATCCAAAGAAACCTAAAGGAAAAATTCCTACAATGTTTTCTCAAGTTCTCAAGCATGAAACCTTGCTTGTTGGGCATTTTTGTTTTCCTGCAATCCAAACACCCAAAAGTTTATATTCATGTGTTTTTTGAATCCTATAGTTTTCTACTTTCTACTCTATTCTATTCATGTGTTTTATCCTATTCCTTTGTTTTGCATTCATGCGTTCCAAACAGGCCCTAATGTGGTAGATTATAGGATATGGTTGTCGACGAAATACGCGTCGCAGTCTACCTAAGGGGTACCCCACGGTAGTAGATTGTAGGCGGAGGTGTGGCGACGGAGATCAAGCGTAACACAAAGAGCGTAGACACGACGATTTAGATAGGTTCGAGCCGGCAAATCGCCGTAATACCCTATGTCCTGTGTTTTGGTGGCTGGATTGATATGAGTATTAGGTTAGAAGACCCGTAGATGTGATCTAGGGGATTGTATGTGTATGTAGAGATCGTGTTTTGGGGGGTCCCCTGTCCCTCCTTATATATGCCGAAGGGACAGAGTTACAAGTAAAGTAGCCAATATGGTACTATTCGTGTGGTGCACGTCGTGTGCCGCACGTCTACATCTTGTGGGTCGGGCCATCTTCTCGTCGGTAGGCCCATTAGGTCCCTGGGGATATGCCGAGGTAATATCCCCAACAAGTCCCCGAGCACGTTGCATCCTTCTGGCGTGTCAGCAGCATCGTCCTTGGAGGTGTACACCTGGTCGCCATCGCATGAAGTCATCGTTGCAGGGTCCCGACCAGGTTAGCTGGTCGAGGCACCACTTGGAGAAGCCTCTCGACCAGGTCGAGCTGGTCGAGAGCGTTGTAGCTTGATGTGCGAGCAGGTCGCCTTCGATGGATGTTGCGGCTACTCGTCGGGAGGATGTGACGTGCTGAAGAAGAAAAAACTTTTGAATCGGCTTGTTCCCTGGTGAAGTGTACCCACTTAAGCTCTGCAAAAAGACAACAGGAAACAACAGAGGTTTGTCGATAAGAAAATAAGTACATTCATCGCAAGGTGAAGTGTACCCACTTAGTCTCCGAGCTTGGTAGTAGGTGAAGTATGCACGTGGTGCCAAGCTTTATAAAGATAAAGAATGCATAAAAATTGTTAGCCAAAGACTGAAACATAAGTTTTGTAGAAAATGACTGCGAATACCCCTAGTCCCCGAGCCTGATGTAAGGAGCGCGACAATTCTTGTATCGGGATCATACTATTTTGTATTGTTCGCAGTCCCCGAGTTCCAGTCCCCGAGCCAAGTCATAGGACAAACGGCGGACTCGACGGCGAGGGTCGACGAGGTTGGTGATGAAGGTTGATGATGTTGGCGAGGATCTTGACGAGTTGACGATGAGGCAGTCCCCGAGACTGTAGTTGGCGTAATCTATGATGAGTCGACGACGAGGGCAGTCCCCGAGACTGTAGTTGACGGCGAGGAGTGACGACATCAGCGGGAACTGTGATGAGTCGGTGACAAGGAGCGATGAGGTTGGCATGAGCCATGGCGAGGAGCGACGACATCGGCGGGAACCGTGACGAGTCGGCGACAAGGAGCGACGAGGTCGGCATGAGCCGTGGCGAGGAGCGACGAAGTCGGCGTGAACTGTGATGAGTCGGCGACAAGGAGCGACGAGGTCGGCATGAGCCGTGGCGAGGAGCGACGACGTCGGCGGGAACCGTGACGAGTCGGCGACAAGGAGCGACGAGGTCGGCATGAGCCGTGGCGAGGAGAGGCAACGTCGGCGGGAACCGTGATGAGTCGGCGACAAGGAGCGACGAGGTCGGCATGAGCCATGGCGAGGAGCGACGACGTCGGCGGGAACCTTGACGAGTCAGCGACGAGGTCGGCATGAGCTGTGGCGAGGAGCGACGAGGTCGGTGGGAACCGTGACGAGTCGGCGACAAGGAGCGATGAGGTCGGCATGAGCTGTGGCGAGGAGCGACGAAGTCGACGTGAACTGTGACGAGTCAGCGATGAAGCTAGTCCCCGAGACTATAGTCGGCGACGAGGAGCGACGAGGTCGGCATGAGCCGTGGCGAGGAGCGACGACGTCGGCGGGAACCGTGGCGAGTCGGTGACGAGGGCAATCCCCGAGACTGTAGTTGACGACGATGACATGAGTCGTTTGGAGGTGGAGGCAGGCGCAGCTTGCTGGAGATCTTATGTCTGACATGGAGTATTTTGCTATGATGTAGCCGCCGCTTATATACGATACTAGTGTTGCGTGGACGTGTAAGTGAAATGTATCAAAGCTGTATTTATCGAGGCGGTGAGCTTTTATTTCACTTGTATGTCCTCTCGTGCCTGCTGAGTCGTGAGCCGTAGCGATGAACAGTTCGGCCTTGGGTCTCAAATGGTCCAGATCGTAGGGCTAGCACCACTGCACGCGTAGGATACATAAGGACTCCCAAGGAGGCACGCAGCTGGCAACCCACGGCACAGAGGGCGAACAGCTCATGCACGCTTAGGAGATCCCAGTGGACAGGGCCTTTTTCCGACAGGCTCGATCGTTGCGTGACCAGGGCCTGTGGAGACCGTTCCTGCAGACGCTGGGCGAAAAAACCATGCTGCTTGTAGAGTCGTCGACCGTACCGTGGTCGTTTACAGATTCTGGGCACATAACCTCATGGCTCTCGACCCAAATGATATCACCCAGCTTCTGAGGAAATATCATTTGGGAGGCATGTCAATGTAGTCGTAGCGCTTAGGGTAGCTACTTCTATTCGCTATGATTCATTGGCAGGCCAGCTTCGGGTGCTTTCTGGTTATGGCCAGGCTGTTTGGAGAAACGTCGTATTGCGTTTTGGCGAGGTCGTCGAACACTGTGGGAGTGTTTGGAGAGGTCGTCGAACGTCGTGTGCATTTTGTAGAGGTTGTCGAGCGTCATGGGAGTGTTTGGAGAGGTCGTTGAACATCGTGTGCGTTTTGTAGAGGTCGTCGAGTGCCGTAAGCATTTGGTAGAGGTTGCCGAATATCATGACGAGTTGGCGACGAGGGTTGTCGATGATGTTAGCAACAAGGGTCGCGGTGTGTTGTTGACGAGCGATAACGAGGGACGAGGCGTGTTTTCGACGAGGCTAGCTGCGGGGCGAACCATGGCGACGAGGTCGGCGGCGAAGAACAACCAAGGTCATCGATAGGATGGCGGGTAGGAGCGACGAGGGCCACCAACATGATCGGCAGCGAAGAACGACGAGGGACGCCAACGGCGAGGACCATCGACGTGGTCGGCGGCGAAGAACGATGAGGGCCGCCAACGGCGTCGGTGGTGAAGAACGACAGGGCCCGCCAACGGCGTCGACGGCGAAGAACGACGAGGCCCGTAGATGGGATCGGCGGTGAAGGACGATGATGGCCGTCAACGGGATCAGCGGCGAAGGACGGCGAGGGCCACCAACGTGGTCGGCGGCGAAGAACGACGAGGGCCGCCAACGGCGTCGGCGGCGAAGAACGGCGAGGACCATCGATGGTGTCAGCGGCGAAGAACGACGAGGACCGTCGACGGGATCGGCGGCGAAGGACGATGATGGTCGTCAACGGGATCGGCGGCGAAGAACGACGAGGCCCGTCGACGGGATCAGCGGCGAAGGACGACGATGGCTGTCAACGGGATCGGCGGCGACGGCGAGGGCCACCAACGTGGTCGGTGGCGAAGAACGATAGGGCCGCCAACGCCGAAGAAGGACGAGGGCCGCCAACGGCGTCGGTGGCGAAGAACAGCGAGGGCCGCCCACGGCGTCGGCGGCAAAGAACGGCGAGGACCATCGACGGCGTCGGCGGTGAAGAATGACGAGGCCCGTCGACGGGATCGGCGGCGAAGGACGACGATGGTCGTCAACGGGATTGGCGGCGAATGACGGCAAGGGCCACCAACGTGGTCGGCGGCGAAGAACGACAAGGGCCACCAACGACGCCGGCGGCGAAGAACGACGAGGACCGCAATTTGCGAAGAACAACGAGGCCCGCCAACGGCGTCAACGGCGAAGAACGACGAGCGCCGCCAACGGCGTTGGCGGCGAAGAATGACGAGGCTCGTCGATGGGATCGGTGGCAAAGGACGACGATGGCCATCAACGGGATCGGCGGCGAAGGACGGCGAGGGCCACCAACGTGGTCGGTGGCGAAGAACGACGAGGGCCGCCAACGGCGTCGACGGTGAAGAACGACGAGGGCCGCCAACGATGTCAGTGGTGAAGAACGGCGAGGGCCGCCAACGGCGTCGGCGGCAAAGAGCGGAGAGGACCATCGACGTGGTCGGCGGCGAAGAACGACGAGGCCCGCGAACGGCGTCGACGGCGAAGAACGACGAGGGCCGCCAACGGCGTCGGCGGCGAAGAACGGCGAGGGCCGCCAACGGCGTCGGCGGCGAAGAACAACGAGGCCCACCAAGGCGAAGAACGACGAGGGCCGCCAACGACGTCGACGGCGAAGAACGACGAGGGTTGTCGACTGGATCGACGGCGGAGGACGACGAGGGCCACCAACGTGGTTGGCGGCGAGGACCATCGACGTTGTCGGCGGCGAAGAACGGCGAGGACCGCCAACGGTGTTGGCGGTGAAGAACGACGTGGGGAGCCATGGCGAGTTGATGACGATCTCCGAGGCAAGGATGGTGCCGCCGCCGGTCTAAATCATATATCTAATCTGTTCATGACGAGGGACGACGAGGTTGGCGGCGGCAGACCCTGGACGAGAGTGACGATAAGGGGACGTCGACGAGATCCGTCGACGGGGAAGGTTATCGCTTGACGAGCCATGACGTCGTTGCACACACCCCCTACCTGGCGCACCAACTGTCGACGAAATACGCGTCGCAGTCTACCTAGGGGTACCCTACGGTAGTAGATTGTAGGCGGAGGTGTGGTGACGGCGATCAAGCGTAACACAGAGAGCGTAAACACGGCGATTTAGACAGGTTCGAGCCAGCAAATCGCCGTAATACCCTACGTCCTGTGTTTTGGTGGCTGGATTGATATGAATATTAGGTTACAAGACCCGTAGATGTGATTTAGGGGATTGTATGCGTATGTATAGATCGTGTTTTGGGGAGTCCCATGTCCCTCCTTATATATGCCGAAGGGACAAAGTTACAAGTAAAGTAGCCAATATGGTATTATTCGTGCGGTGCACGTCGTGTGCCGCACGTCTACGTCTTGTGGGCCGGGTCATCTTCTGGTCGGTAGGCCCATTAGGTCTCTGGAGATATGCTGAGATAATATCCCCAACAATGATACTAGTTGTAGAAACTAGACCGGCGTCTCATGGTCAATCACCCTTGGAAATGGGCATGCACACGCCAGATAGTAAAAGACTAAAATTCATCTAAATCAAGATAGAAAAAATATATTGCCACAACACATACCTCGTACCAATTCTAAAAATTTTAAAGTTGCTACAAGTAAGGACAAAACAAATTCACAAAAATTTAAAGGATAATAAATTTACTCTCTGTCTTATTCCGTTTGTTATAAATTATAGAGTAAAGTGCATAGCCGGCCCTTAAACTTGTGGCGATGTGTCATCCCGGTTCATAAACCTAGAAACTGTGTCATTCGGATCCTTAAACTCTATTTGGGTCTCATATTGGTCCAAACAGGTATGACCCCACATGTCAGTTCTGTCTCCCATCTCTAACATCTCCGGCGTGCCAATGGTCTGCTCATGCGGCTCCGGCGGCTCACTAGTTGGTCGCAACAGCACAGTTGCTCGCTCAAGCACTTATGCGGCAGCGACAGGGGGTGCTCGTACGCACGACCGCGGCACGGCGGCTGCTTGCTCGCTCGCCTCTGTGGTACCGCCAGTGCACGCGCCTGCTGCTCGCTTGCGCGACCGCGGGTTGCACATATGCCTATGCGCGGCGGCGACATCTCGCCCACGCACACGTGTGTGGCTGTCCGGCAGCTCTTATCACACATTGGCATAGAACTACGGAGGAACCAACGGCAGCCGGGCCGCGTCGGCCGCCAGCACAGCGACACCCTCCCTCCTCGGCGCGGCTCGCTAGCACGGCGGCACGCTTCCTCGACCCTACGGCGATGCACGAGCGCGACCTGTGCTCGGCTGCGCTCAGCTCTAGTGGCGGCGGCAACGCCGCGAGCCCGGTGCCCCGGCAGGCCACGACGGCCACGGTTTGAGAGCCTGTTCGCCTGTGTGCCTGCGGCGGCGACGACTTGTGTACAGTATGTACCAGCGCTCGTGTCGTCCATGTCCTGTGCGGCTTCTCATACATGCTACTCGCTGTGCGGGGGCTACTCGTGGATGCTGCTGCCTGTGCTCCTGCGGTGGCAGCAGCTCGCCTGCGAGCGATTGTTTTCAAAATAACACCTCGTGAATTTTGTAAATATTTTTTGTAATTTATGTGCCTAGGCCATTTTGCTTTAACCCCTTTAATCTTTTAATTTAAACAACTAAGTCTCGTGGGCACAAACCCGTACCGTTTAGATGAATACGGGACTCAAATAAAGTTTTAAGGACTTAAATGGTACACTTTCTAAGTTTAAGAACCGGAATGACACCACTTATAAGTTTAAGGACCGACCATACACTTTACTCTAAATTATATAACATTTTAGTTTTTCTATATACACAGGGATTCTAAGAGAAAGAAAAAAAAAGGTGGTCCTGGTGCGGATACAGTGATCAGCATGGACAAAAAGAGAGTCGTAGCTGCTCTTTCTTTAGGTATACGAACAATGTTTTAGCTCTTACTGTTTATTTAGACATACATTATGTTTAAATATATATATATATAAGTTATATATTTAAAAATGAAAAATATTTCATAATTTAGAACAGAGGAGTAAATATTTTCTCACTTTTCCTATAGTTCAAGTGCCTGAAATTTAAGTTGATTTCAGGCAACACTAATATACCACCAACTAGTATAAGTTATTTATTAATTTTTTATTTTGTTATTTGTCTTTGTGTTATAACATATTAAATTTTTGTAAATTGTCCTCTTATTGAAATAATTGTAATTATTGAATTGTCTTTGTGCCAACATTTATAAGATTTTGTCAGATTTGTAGTTTTGTTTAACATTTTTTTTCTATTTCTGAAATCGAAAATTGCAGACTATGCCTACATAAATTGCAACGAACTAAAACTACAATTGTAGTATAAAATATATGCAACTGTCACATGAAAGGAAACTATTTTTTTTTCTTTGAGATTACACAGTACAACGCAGACGCTCAACACGCACGCACACTCACCCCTATGAACACACGTACGCAAACCCTACCCCTATGAGCACATTCGAATAACTGAGCCGGCAAATCTTGAAGTTCACGAAGTCACCACAGGCATCTCGCTGTCGACGGGAACGCCACCTACCACTTAATGCATAGCGCCGGAAAATCCCGGAAAAATCTTGAAGTTCACGAAGTCACCACAGGCGTCTCGCTGTCGGCGGGAACGTCACCTACCACTTAATGCATAGCGCCGAAAAATCCTGGAAAAGTTGACGAAAACGTCACCTACCACTTAATGCGAGCCCTCGAGAAGGAAACTAAATTTCAGCAGCAAATCTCATATTTTCTGTTCCATGAAGTGACGCAAAAGGCGGAAGCAGGCGCCGGAAACTGACGTGCCAAGGCAAGCGCGGGGGGAATGCAGATGCAGATGCACTGCACTGCACGTTCCGTTTCATTCCACGGTGAGCTGGGTCAGTTTATGTTTGTTGGTGTGGTGGAGATATATTTTGACGCTGACCGAACCAACCCCCGGACCTCCCGAGTCCATGAACCAGCTGCGTCCTGCGCCCACGCACGGCATGCATATCCCCACCGGCCACCGCGCCACCAACCCCAGCTTGCACTCGATCCAAGCCAAGCCTCAGAGACACAGACCACACCAAACACCGGCGCCCCCTATATAACGGTCCCCATCCGCCCGTGTCCTCCTCAGCTTCTCGCTCTGAAGCTTCAAACTACCCCAGTTACCCCAGAGAGCGCACAGAACCAAGAAACAGCAGAGGCGGCCGGAGAGGTAGAATCCTACCTACCTGAATTGAACAAATCGGTGTCGCAATGGCTGCCGCGAGTATGATCAGGGCGCCGGTAGGGCAGAATCCGAGGCTCGCGTGCCACACTCCGGGGAGGGGCGGAGGCGTGGTCAGGTGCTCGTTGCAGGGCGCGGTGGTCGGCGGCCGCGCGGAGTGGCAGAGCAGCTGCGCCGTGCTGTCCAGCAAGGTGGCCGCGCTCGGGACGCACTCCATCAACGGCCACGTCGCGCCGGTTCAGAACGGGGCGGTGCTGGATTTGGTCCCCGTGAGTAGTCTCAATGGCAATGGCGCCGCCATCACCAAGAACCTGCCGCAGCCGCTTCGCATCGCGGACCTGTCCCCGGCGCCGATGCACGGATCGCAGCTGCGCGTGGCGTACCAGGGCGTCCCCGGCGCGTACAGCGAGAAGGCGGCCGGGAAGGCGTACCCAGGCTGCGACGCCATCCCCTGCGACCAGTTCGAGGTGGCGTTCCAGGCCGTGGAGCTGTGGATCGCCGACCGCGCCGTGCTCCCCGTGGAGAACTCGCTGGGCGGCAGCATCCACCGCAACTACGACCTGCTGCTCCGGCACCGCCTCCACATCGTCGGGGAGGTGCAGCTCCCCGTGCACCACTGCCTGCTGGCGCTGCCCGGGGTGCGCAAGGAGTGCCTCACCCGCGTGATGAGCCACCCGCAGGCGCTGGCGCAGTGCGAGCACACGCTCACGGCCATGGGCCTCAACGTCGTCCGCGAGGCCTTCGACGACACGGCCGGCGCCGCCGAGTACGTGGCCGCCAACGGCCTCCGCGACACGGCCGCCATCGCCTCCTCCCGCGCCGCCGAGCTCTACGGGATGGAGGTGCTGGCCGACGGCATCCAGGACGACTCCGGCAACGTCACCCGCTTCGTGATGCTGGCAAGGGAGCCCATCGTGCCGCGCACCGACCGCCCCTTCAAGACCAGCATCGTGTTCGCGCACGACAAGGAAGGCACCTCCGTCCTCTTCAAGGTGCTCTCCGCCTTCGCCTTCCGCGACATCTCGCTCACCAAGATCGAGAGCAGGCCGCACCGCCACCGCCCCATCCGCCTCGTCGACGACGCCAACGTCGGCACCGCCAAGCACTTCGAGTACATGTTCTACGTCGACTTCCAGGCGTCCCTCGCCGAGCCCCGCGCGCAGAACGCGCTGGCCGAGGTCCAGGAGTTCACGTCCTTCCTCCGGGTGCTCGGGAGCTACCCCATGGACATGACCCCCATGACCGCCGGCTCCTCCTCCACCATCTCCTCTTCCTCCTCCTCGTCGTCGTCTTGATTATTGCTCCTGGAGGAGGCTGGAGATCCGAGGAGAAAGTCGTCGAGTAGGGACGTTGGTTTTCTGCTCATGTCGTCCTACTTACTCGCCCCTCGCTGCAGCCTGGCCGGAGTAATTAATTTTGAGTTCACTTTAATCTGTCGTGGTAATTAATACGTGTAATTGTTCAAATTCATCTCATCTCCGGTGGAATATATACGTGAGATAGTAGTACTAGTAGATGACATTCATGTTCATCTCTTGTCCGAAACTCTGAACGCTTTCTACTGCTTGTAGTAGTAGCAGTAGTAGTAGTAGTAGTTGCTATACAAAAAAGTTTTCAGGGAAAACACCTGCTTTTCAACAACAAATTAGACTGAAATTTGACCGCGTCCAAAATGGGTAGGTGGGAATGGCTTGTCAATTCTCCTTTTCCCACAATTGGTAGATTTGGCTTGCACGTTGCAGGCCAATTGTATGCATGCATCTAGCCCACTCTGTGCGCTCATTTCCTGGAAGTGGGACGAAATCGTCAGGAAAGTTGGAGTGAAAAATGTGTTGGTGCGGTCAGAGAGAGCATGCGCGTTGGTTGGTGTTTTTTCAAAGAAAGAAAGGGAGGTGAACTGCTCTCCTCCCCTCTCTACGTACAGTAGTATATAAATTATCAAAATGTAGGCTCATTGCTCACATGGTTGTGGTGCGACATTGACGAATCTGACGTTATTATCACTAATGAGACGGAGGGCCGGACCCCAAGACAGCGACGTCGTACCTACAGCACGCGACGGCCACCCACGCAGACCAGCAGCGGCCACAGGCTATTCCACGACGGTACAAATGAGCGCCATAAGATGCAGCTCCTCCAGCTGAATATAAAAGACAGGGTATCAGTGTCAGGGATCAATTTATATATACTCTTTCCAAAAAGAAGGGTTTCAACCGATGACGGCTGGACGCCAAGAGGAAAGAGCACGCAGACACCGATACCATTTTAGGACCACCTACAGCATGCCAATCAAATTTTATATGTGATAGTAAAAACAATATGGCTTTATTTTCTGGATGAGTGCAACGATTTTAAATGGGCATCGATTCCATATATAAAATGATTGTTGCCACACATTACGTTGTCATAAACTTGAGATTAGAACCAACCTGCCCAGAAATCAAAACATCTCCACTTTCATCTTGGATAATAATGCTGGCCTTATTTGCTGGAGTATATCTCCCGCAATCAATTTTTCACAAAAATGTTCACATCCTGCAGCAGAATGGATATTTATCGCTGCACGCAAGTTCAAAGAATCGCGCTTATTACATTCAACACCAACCCATCGAAAGCTAAGTTCAATTCAACATACGTCTGCAACATTTTCAGGGTCATTTGCTTTTCTCCTTTTGGAACTGAAGCCACCCGGTGCAATTTTGAGAGGTTCACCGTTTCCGGCTCCAGCCAGGTCGTTTCATTTTTTCCTCTTCGCATTCTTTTTTTTGCCTATTTCTCCTAAAAGTCGCTGACTGCTCCCTATATATGCTGCAAGCCTGTAACGAGCGAAACCAGATTTCCTATATAAATGTTTTGGTGGACAACGTCGATTTGCGTCATATTGTAAGCAACATGACCAGTAGTATGGTTTTCTCTGTATAAATCAACAGGAATGGGCATGCTCAAATTCCAATTGTGTTTTTTATGGAACAAGTTTTGCCACAAGTTTTATTAGAACAAGAAAATGAAAACAAAGTTTGGGCCTACTTTTCTAAGTGAAAACTAAACCAAAAACCACACAACTAGAAGTGGCACACCACACATCCAAATAACCACAATTACCAGGTAACAATTAAACCCAACTACACATTTAGGAGGCAAGCTTGGGATTTCTCAGTCGAAACATCAACCCTCAAGGCGCACAACAGCGCAACCAAACCAACTTGTTCTCGCAACGCAAGCCCCACTGAACTAACATTCCATAGTTTTTTTTTAGCGGGGACATGCAAGTGAAACATCCTTCAAAACCACCCGTCGTGACCACACTCAAGGCCACAACTCCACCTTATACTAGTAGAAAAAAGTTCTACAGTGGCGGTGACCCAAAAATTTTACAGACGGTTTGTATTACCAAACATCTGTGAAAATAAAACATTGGGTTCAACTCTTGAACCACCTGTGGAAACCAATTGTTACAGGCAGTTTCCTTAAGAAAACCATCTGTATAAATACATGATTTCTACAGGAAGTTTCTTAAGAAAACCTCTTGTAGAAATCGATTTTTGGAGACGGTTCCTTAAGAAATCCGCTGGTACAAATAATTGGATGATTTTTATTTTATTTTTTGTAAACGACCTTGGATGGAAAAATTTCCTAAATAAAAGTTGTAGATCTCGAAAAGTTATGAAACTTTGTAGTTTACAACTTTTTCATTTGAAATTATCTTGTCATCGAAAACTACGTTTGAATTTATCAAATTTGAAATTCAATTTTTTAAACGACCTTGGATGGAAAAACTTCCTAAATAAAAGTTATAGATCTCAAAAGGTTATAAAACTTTGTAGTTTACAACTTTTTCATTTGAATTCGTGGCTGAAACAATCAATTTACACTCGGTTGAATATAGAATATGAGGACTAAAACGAAATCTAGACACAAGTGACATGAGCGGAGTGGTAGAGGAGTTAACGTGTGAGGCTAAGGTTTCGTGTTTAAATCATCGTGAGCACAACACGGGCGGGGGTGTTTCTTATTTTTTTCTATTTTAAAAACCCGATTTCTGCACAACCATTTCTACAGGGGGTGTTTCTTTTTTTTCTATTTTAAAAACTCAATTTCTGCACAACCAAATACGTTTCGAACTGTCTGTATAGTATCGCTTTATATTAATGTTGACCAAGTCACAAGTGCAATTTTTTTAGGAACAGGAGGAGCCAAAAACCGGTACAGGATATAATTTGTTAAAAAACGAGAGCAAGAGTACACAAAAGAAGAGAAGGGGTGAGAAAAGAGTACACAAAGAGAAAGACAAAGACAATCAAACACAATCTGCTAATTACACCAGATTTAAGATTTTGTGTCCATTGCTCAAAGTTTAGAGAAGTCTGGAATTAATTCTATTCACCAACAGCATAATCTCTTTGATGAAGAAACCTCTTGAAGGTTCAAGGCTTGGGCGAATACCTTTAAAAATTCAAGTAACAGGAACAATTGCACGAGACAACTAGGGACCCCAAGAAACTACTGGCCTAACAATGCAACTGCCTATAATAACCAGACAAAAAACAAGAAAATGTAGTGACGACGACGTCTTTGACCTTCTCGCCGAGGTCGGACTCGCCGTTCCCTTCATCTTGGTAAGCACCGTGGCACTGACTTCTCTGTTGTTCATCATCATTAGCACGTTGTTTCATCAGTTCACAGTCGTGTGCATTGGCCGGATGCTGGTTTGATAGTGCTGACGCGTGCTCCCCTTGGCGGTGACCACTAACGCGTCCTTGGTGTCCTGCAGCCCGCAGGATGGTGTAGCTGAAGACGATGCAGAAGAACTCGTGTTGTTCGACTTATTGTTTTTGGTGGTAGATAAGTCGATTGATACTGTTTTTTTTACAGTTTTATTGTAAGAAAAAATAATTTGATGGCCGATAAGCCAAATGCGTCAGTCGTCGTGGCACGATCTTCTTGAACATTTTAACGTTGATGCAGCAGAAGGTGCGCCACAAGGGAGCTTGGCCACGGCGTTGAGGAGCCACGACGCCTCGAGCTCACTGGGGAAGGGAGGATTCCCCGCTGGGGTGGGCTCGGCTGGGAAATGACCGAGCGGCAGGAGAGACAGGGGCAATATAGTCTTTTCGAATAGTGTGTTAGGGCGTACCCACGCTATCCACATGATTTGTGTTCCGCATCAGGAAAAAACGAGAAATATATTGTGATTGTAAAGGTTCAGCGAATGTTCACCGGTCAAGGCATTATAAGTTTTTTGTTCTAGACCGTGGCGGAGCATGTCTTCTGGTACAAATAAGACGTGACATCTGTGAATACAAGGAATATCGGTTGCCAAAACGAGACAAGGCCATAGGAGAAGCCCGGTGTGCTATTTAATTTCTACAATATATAAATCAAAACTCGCTTAACCTCTACTTATAGATTTTGTAACATATACAATGTCTTCAGAATCTGTTAGGCTCATTGAGCCAAGATCAAGGAAATACTGGTGAGAGCCCACAAGATGACAAGAGTTGCAACCCTCCTTGTGAAAGCTAGGCTGCTGGGCTAGCTACTAGCTGCTATTGATTTGGCCCAAGTCACTATAAGCCCAACGTATTTACTTCGTCTCTAGTTCTGATTTCCTCTCTTTTTTGGAAGGACGGACACAATTTCTCTCTAAAGCACTCGTGAACACGCCAACAGAGCAGTATCTTTAAACTTGATTAATTACACGCCACCAACTGTAAAGGCAAATCTCTGAGGCAGTAGCTAGTTGCTGTTTAAACTTGATTATTACATATTCTTTCAAGATACATTTTATCTAAAGGGCTTTGATGCGATACCTTCAAATAATTGTGAACCGTTCATTTATTTTGATCGGACGGTAATGATCATCTATTACATCATAGGAGGTAATATATGAAATATATAGTTTTTATTTTGTAAAATAAGACAAACAAGGAAAGTTTAGATATAAAAAAATCTTTTTCTAGATTTGATTGATGGGTGCTAACTTTAGTGATTTGCATGTGCATGTATGAAACTGCGACTGGATTTAGATCAAATACGTTTGAAATTGAATTCGAATAGAACTATTTACACTATTTTAGTTCAAAATTAAATACTGATACACGTATAATTTTGCAATAAACGTGTGAATACCTGAATCCAACATACGTGAAATTTATGTGCATAAGTGTTGTACGTGGCCAAATTTGAATATATTTTTTAAAAAAAAGTTAAAAGAAAATTTACGTGCATGTGAAACTTTAGTCACTTTATATGCTCAATATACGTGACAACTATATGGTTTATTATAAAGCTACTCGATATGTGATATAGTTTTAATCGAGTTTGTATTTTATAATATATTTTTTGATTGCTAAAGTTCACGGATCAATTAATATATACGTATGTTGATTACTGATATTTTTCATACATGTATCTTATTTTATTACTGAACACTTCATGTATTTTTCATGCAAAGGCCAAAGAGAAAGATATCCACATAAAAGGAAGGGGCCGTGCTTGTGCCCTTGCTTGTCTCCTATAACAATATTTCCTTTTGTTTCTTAGATTAATTTATTTATTAATTCAAAAAATTCTAGAAAATCAATGGTTGAGATTTATTTAGGATATTACCTTCTAAGAAGTAAAATTTTTACTGAAATATTGTCCATATTTAAATATGTCATAACAACTTATAGTTTAGAACAGAATACATGCTATACTCAGACACTGTAGCATAGCATGTCATGGGCTTATTTGTGCAATCAAAGGCGGCTGGCCTACTTGAGTTTGGCTGCTCCCTGCAAAGTCAGCGTCATCTATGGCATCGCATGTCGATATCTACACCTCTGTCCACAACAAATTGACGTCAAGGAAACAAAAGTCATTTTCGCTTACCGAAAAGTCAGAATTTTTAACCTTAATTAATTATATATAAAATAATATAAATATTTATAATATATAATTGGTACCATTAGATAGGTTGTTATTTTTATATATATTTATTTGGAGATATAAATATTGTACATATTTTTTATAAATCTAGTTAAAGTTAAGAAAATTTGATCTACATGTATTATAACAATTTTCCTTTTGGGTGCTACTCACTAGCTTTCAATACACTGGAGAGAGTGTCTGAGCATCCGTTTAAATCTTAAGTGACCCTTAGGACGACACTAAGATATAATATTGTATTGAACATTTTCTCTATCTTAATAAAAAACGTGTAAGCATTTTACATGAGAGAAAAACAATGGCGACCTCGTCATGTCATCATAGTAGTTATTACAGTTAACAACTCTTAACCTAAAATTAGTGATGATCTCACTAGTAGATTTATTTATGCTAAATCTAAAAACCCGTTTAAACTGTAAACAGAGAAGCAGACTCGCCAGAGAAGGAGAGGCCAGTACAGTAGATAGCAGCGGCGGCGAGGAGCAGCGTTTCTTTCAACATACAAACAGTGTTGAAATAATAGCATCAGAAGGGCCGTAGGAACATGCGCGGTTTGTCTAAACTGGACGCGTTGGTCCTGGAGACGCAGGAAGTTTTTTTTTTTTTGACGAGTTCACGCAGCTAATTCCCTTCCATTTTCTGCACGCCTGCTTTTTTCTTTCTTTTTTTTTTTCGAAACACACGCCTGCTTCAACAACGTAATTGTTCGTCTACATTTCCTCACACGCAACTGTTCGAGTGTTCGTCATCAAGTACTGTACGTGGTATATCTCTTTCCTGTTCCTCCGATTGATTCCTCATGGCCATGGACCTGCACATGCCCTGCAGGAGGCAGCAAGTGCTGTGTGCTGCTGTGAGGTTCCAACAATTTAATAATTTTATATCCTGGGAAGAATACAAGAAAACAAGTACGACGACGCAAAACTGATACTGATATGACAATGACATGCGCAGTCATTACTAGTACACGGTACTCCTGATCCCATGGCTAATTGGCTAGTACGGAGTACTATGCAGATACAGACAAGAACGTGCAGCTGCCTCTGCTTGCGAGTGGCAGAGTTTCTAATTGATCTGCCGTCTGTAGTGATTAGTCAATGCTCATGGTCGTCGTAGATCGATCGCAGAAGGAAAAAGGGAATAGCGAATGCTGTACTATGGGCCTGTTCCTCTTATGTTCAAAATTCTAAAGCTTCACCAGAAAATCTTTAGACGTATTTATAAAATATAAAATATAGATAAAAAATATAATAATTGTATAGTTTATTTATAATTTTTTAGATAAATTTTTTGAATCTATTTACTCATAATTAAACAATAATTATTAAATATAAATAAAACGGTACAATACTTTAATTATTAAAAAGTTTGAATCTAAACAAAGCCTAGGACAGAAATATGACGTGCCGCACTCTGCAACGACCGCAACCTATGATTTCTGATATCATAGTTTCCTAGTACGTACGATATTTCCTGGGGCGACGCATCAATCTTGCGTGCTCCAACGGCCCAGTCCGGCCGCATCGTCAGTCACATGGTTTGGCGCAAAGCGCGTGTCGCGGCCGTGTGTTGTTTACTACTCCTACGAGCGCAGGCAAAGCCGATGCTTTGCAGGTGCAGGAGTTCGTTCATGCTTGGGCAGCAGAAAGTAGGGCAGTGCTCTTTCGTTGGGCGCCGGCCGGCGTGCAGCGAAATAGAATGCCAAAACCATAGTGTTTCTTTCTCGGTCGCGACGGAAGGCAGGATTCAGGTCATTCCCATCTGAGGAGAATGCTTAGCTTATTATTAGCCCCTCGCTCGTGCAGAAACTTGTCCATCGTGCACGCTTTTTGCGGCACTGGTGCTCCCGAATCCCGATTGGGTGTACGTACGTGTATCATCTAGTCCTTGTGAGCTCCTGTGTACAGTAGTAGAAACTAGAAAGACAGCAACGACGAGGCTGTCCATCTTCGGCGCAAACGCTCGTCGCATTGAAAGGCCTTTGCACGTTTCGTATCGGGAATTCAATGGCCCAGGCCGAAGGGCGAGCGAAGGCCAACCCGCCATCCATCCAATAACTTCGATCTGCCATGCACCAGCACCACGGGCACGGACGTAGTAAAAGCGGCATGCATCAACGCCGCCGCCGCCGCCGCCGCGCGCAGCAGTTTTCGGTTGGCAGACCCACGCGGCCACGCCACGCAGACACGCAGTCCGCGGAGCGCAGGTGGCGTCCCCGGCGCGGCGAAAGTACACCGGCTGGAGATAAATAACCCCCCCTGTTCCCTTGGCAACAGGCAACAGCGCCTCCCGTGTCCGGGGCGGCCGCGACGAGACGAGATCTGCAGCAGAGAACAGTTCCCGATTCATTTAAGCGGGCGCACATGCGCGGGGGGAGCGGAAGGTTCGGCGCTGAAAACCTCCTGTGAAGTGTGGGCGCGCGGCAGTACGAGCGGCACGAGGGAGCTGCGTCCGAAAAGCCCGAGCGCACGGAAGGGGACGAGCCGACGACGACTAGTTGGGTTCGCGGGGGACGCGAAACGGCACGCCCCGGGCGCCGCCGCGACGGTTTGGCGCGGGGTGGCGAGACGTGTGCCGGCCGTGCAGGTCCACTGCTGCGGTTGTTCCCGGCTGGCAGCTTGCAACGGCAAACGGCAAACGCGGAGCTATAGACACCGGCAGCCTGACAGGTCACTGCCAGGAGGGGCACACTCCGAGGAGAGGTGTGGCCTGACCGTTTCATGCCACGAGTAGTGTCGTTTCGTGCGTTCGAAACGTGACCGAGTGCTTTGTTCCATTCCGTGCCACGTTGCATACTGGTTGGTATGGACGTGGCCCAGCGCAGTCTACCTCTCGGCCTAGAGCCAGCATCGTGGCTTGGGCTTCCTTTTGTGGCCGCAGGTGCCGCCGCCCGTTTCGTTTGGGAAGTTTCAGTGGGACGGGGCATTTGTTAAAGCGCAGATGCGTTTCTTTCTCGCACCCGGCAGTTTACAACAAAGCCAGCCCCGGAACCGGAAAGTTTGGCACCAGCCAGCCTTGGGAGCCGAAACCGAGATTTGCCTCGGCTGCGACACTGGAATTTGTGCTCCCCGTCGGTCCCAGCGGTGATTGAAGGGAATTAAAGGAGCACGGTACCAGAAGAGATGTACAGTGATGGCATACAATGAGTTGGGGATGAGAGCGAGAGATTATACCTACCTTGTATGCCCCAGCCTATTGCCTGGCAAGCTTCTCGGTTAAGAGATACCTTTCTCCTGCGATTACCGAACCACTCGCTTCTTCTTCTTCTTCTTCTTCTTCTTCTAATGCCCGTCGCCATCACCAATTCAGCATAATGCCGCTGCTGCCGTTGCTGTCCGCAAACCCATCCCCTCCCTGCACTGCACTCCCCGGTGGTGAGTGGTAGGCGGCCGGCCGAAGAATTCCAGGGTGGGGGAGCGGCGCGTCCGTGCAAGAAGGGGAAGATCGAGGCATGAAGGACCTGGTGTCGTGCTTCAGCGAGCACGCCGTGCGGATCTCAGACGTCGCCTGCTCCGGCTCCGGCGCTGCCAATGCGGCGGCGGGCGCCCCGGAGGCCGGCGGGGGAGGAGGAGGAGGAGGAAGGAGGGCGCCGGCGGTGAGCGCGGTGACCACCGCGTACCGGTCCCGGCTCTCGGCGTCCGGGAAGGAGCTGCTCATCGACGTCACGTGGTCTCGGGCGCCCGACGGCCCCGCGCTCTCCGTCGCCGTCCACGAGGCGGCCGCCGCCTCGCGCCACCGCGGCGGCAACGACGCGGCGCCACGGCACCTGCACAAGAAGAAGGGGAGCGGGACGTTCACGGCGGGTAGCTGCGTCGTGGGCGTGTTCTGGGACTACGCCGCGGCGCGGTACGCTGGCGCGGGGGCGGGGCCCGAGCCCACCTCCGGGTTCTACGTCGCCGTGGTCGCCGACGCCGAGTTCGTGCTCCTTCTGGGCGACCTCAGCCGCGGGTACGTCGACCGCCTGCACGGCGGGATACCGATCGCCGGGTCCCGGATGGCGCGGCGCCGGGAGCGGTTCGTCGGGTGCGGCTGCTGGTCCACGAAAGCGCGCTTCTTGGAGTCCGGAGAGGACCACGAGATCGGCGTCGTGCTGCTCGACGGCGACGCGGAGGCATGGGTCACCGTGGACGGCCGTAAGGTTGTGCAGCTCCGGCGGCTGCGGTGGAACTTCCGAGGCAGCCACACCATCTTCCTCGACGGTGGCGCGCCGGTCGACATGACGTGGGACCTGCACGGCTGGCTCTTCCACGCGGGGGGCAATTTGCCCCAATCGTCCTCTTCCTCCTGCGCCGTGTTCACGTTCCAGGAGCGCGGCACGTCGGAGGCAAAGCTGTGGACGGACGACGATTGCTTCGCCGACGGCGAAGAGCCGGACAAGCTGCTGGTGACGACGCCAAGCGGTCGGCGACAGAGGGCGGGAGGCGGTGGGGCGTCGGGGCAGGGGTTCTGCCTGCTCATCCAAGGCTTCAGGGACTTTTCCAAGAGCACTTAACCTGTACATGCCGTTAGAGACTACTTTCTATCGCCATTTCCCCCTTCTTGGCTTGCTTGGGGTTTGTCTTGGGATTGATTAGGATAGACGATCAGTTGGTTGACTCTTGTTGATTAATCTAATGCATGACAAGGGATGCTATGATTGTGAATGGTTAGATAGGGTCAGATTGACACACAGAAAGAGATGTTTTTGTTTCAGTTTGCTGCATCGCTGTGCTGATTTCATACAATGATGACATGACTGTAACGGTGTTCTGCTAGTTTACTTATCAGAAATACACCAAAGATTGGGTCTCATGTTTGCTCCTTTTATTTTATTTATCTTCACCGTGCTCCACTTACTAGTAACTATTAGTACCTTGATTTGCATACCAGGGAGTTGTTAGGCTCTGTTAGAATACGGGCCCGCAGATGTCACTCTCTGTTATTACAAACATCGAAAGCTCAAAAAAACAGTAGACTCATTTCCTTTAAAATAGAGAGGGTTCTGTAGTCTTTGTCAATGGAGGTGCGCAGATAACGATGAAAACACTTTCACTTTCTCTATGGACTACAGTATGCCACTATGGTGCCGCACAATCGTGGTCATTTTCTTGAGGAAACTTCCTACATGCATATCCATCATCCATCAAAGATAAAGTATGTTTGGTCGATCAGTCCCGTGTGCCGTGGGACATACAACATTTCACCACATTATCGTTGCCAAGAAATGTTCTTCTCTGCACGACCTACTTGTCACAAAACTGACACGCGTGCTGGAGTTTTATAAAACAAAAATAATGTCGACATCGTTCTTTGTTGTAGCAGGCTCCAACGAGTGCACTGTGCACCGGAGTCGGGCTACTTTCTCTAGGCCTATTGGGCTGAAATTGCTCATGCTGAACGTCAAACTAAAGTCCGTCAGTTTTGCCACACTGGCACGTGTCTATGTTTTCCAAAGGTTGCGCAAATACTCCCTCCATGTCACTACTGTCTCACTGACATGTGAGACTACAGGTACAATAGAATGACGGATCTCTAATTTAACAAAATTATAATGATAATCTTCAAATTAATCATCTTCACAAAAGATGTTGTTCTACACAGGCGATTTCTAGCTTACCTATGGTGAACTACCGAGAGCTTGTCACTCCATCTACAAAAGTTAATTGTATATCTAACACCTGCAACTTTATTTCATAGGGAAAATTTAAAAAACTGTCATTATAATTTTGCTAAATTAGAGATATGTTATCATCCTCCACATATCATTGACTTGTGTAAGCCCCACGTGTCAGTGATATACCAATGTCATATCTTCAACTTTGCAAAATTATAATGAAACTTTCCAAATTGTCCTTATTTAATAAGGGAAAATAAGGAAAAATACTTCTTAATTAATTACCTTTTGGTATATTAAATGATGTACTAAAAAACTTTCTTTACAGGTACGGAGGGAGTACTCGTAAAACATGTCATTTTGGACAGTCTCGAGTGAAACCGCCGCACTGAGCGCCGCCCGCTGCCTTCGGTCCTGCGCACGATCGCGTATTCGCGTGAAGCCTCGCTCTGCTGGATACCCCAGTCCGCCGGCCGCCGCAAAAAACTGAAGTGCTGAACCTGAATGCTATTGCTATCGCTAGTTTGCTACTCCAGTCTCCAGGCAATCACGACAGGAGATCAGTGCCAATCTGACACAGGTGTTGACCGGATTCTTTTCTTTTTTGGTTATTCAATTTTTTATAAAAAATTAATAATTATTTGTATAGTATTAAATATTTGTAGTACTTTGTACTCATATTATTATCACGTTTTTCATCCAATATAGAATGTTACCTAAGAAACATTTGGCTTGGCTATGTGCACCATCGAGAAGGACATCTTGGACACTATTGATCTTAATACCGTACTTGATGATTTTGCATCAAAAAATGCTCGAAGAAATATCTTTTTATAATAAGCGATGAATATGATGGAGTTCTATTCTTATTTAAGGTAATCATATTAGTTATGCAAGTACAAATATTATATTTTTTAGTCTACATTGTTTCTTGCTCTCGATAATAATTAGACATGTTAAATTAAAAGTTTGTTATTGGATTTGCTCCCCCTTATACAAGTAAAATTTATCTATATACCATAAGATTTTTTGGTCTAAAGGCCGTCGTGATGAGTTCGCCAGAGGGCCCTATAAATCTTAGGACCGGCGCTGAATTTGGACAACAACTTGATCTGCAAAGCGTAACTTTGAGTTCTTATTTTTTATTAAAAAAATATTAAAAAATGATATATGTATATTTTTATAACATTTCTCTTCAAGACAAATCTATTCATATGGTTTTAACATTTCCAAACTCAATAACCTAAAAGTTAATCATGATTATTTCCAATGTTCGGTCCAAACCTTGTACAAAATGACTTGAATTATCAACATGGAGTAAGTAATTTTGAGCACAAGTTACAATGGATGAATTGCTATGTACATATGTAGTCCAGCATAACTACTCTAGCATAAATACACACTACACAACAAATACATCAAGGATTCTAGTTAATGGGGTAGGGATTGAGTAGGGATTGAGGATGCGGCCGGACAGACAATCATCTATGTCCTCGTCAACTCCGTCAGGGATATCTTATCTTCTTTTTTTTTCAAATCCCTGTTAGATAGAGTTAGGCTAGTGGGCTGATCGCTAGCTAGCTAAAAATTAGTTTAAATTAATTAACTTTAGTCATCCAAATGGGAAGGCTAATGGATGGTCTAAATTTTTAAATAAGTATTCAAGCAGTTGTTAGCCAATTAGCAAAGACTTATGGACAATTAGCTAGCCAATCTATATCTATACCTAATAATAAAGAGTCAAAATTTTAAACTCTTTTCTTTTCGTCCAGACCATTCAATCTAGCATAACTGTCCTTTCAGTCACTCGGTTTCAGCCCATTTTCCGGCCCAATTTTCTGAACCTATGCAAGGCAACCCTTTTCTTCACTTGTGCATCCTCGCCGCCTCCTCCGACCTTTAGACACCGCACGGACATAGGCAGTAGAATGAAGGGGTGGCTCGCGACTCCTTCGACGTTGCGTCCCCGAACTCGCCCACCTCACCGTCCCGCTTGCCTCGCCGTGTCGTGTCATCTCATCTAAGCGTCCTCGACCTCGCCCACCTCATCGTCCCCGTCCATGGCGAACTATCTGTTGACGTCGAGAAGTGCGCACACCTCTTTCTGGGTCCTACATCGCACCCGAGTTTGCCCCCGTGGCTCAGGACTCCACTGCGTGCTTCCTCCGCGACCGTGCAGCGTGTCGTGACCGTGTCGCGGACGCACTTGCGAGTCTATTGCCTGATTTTTCTGACCAAGTTTGAATCAGGATCCAAATTTGATGGGAATTTGAAATGAATCCAACCAAAACTCTAACAAGAAAAATAAAAAGGGTATGTTTACGATGAACTAAAGTTAAAAAGGGATTTCTTCTGTTTTTCTTGTATTTGGGATTTCCTGATCTCGCAACAAGTAGACTACTCGCCTTGAAAATCTAATCTCCGCGCTGCCGATGAGGACGACGATGAGGTTGTGGGCGCCGCCGCAGCCAACATGTGGTGCCCCTGCCACGCCAGGGTGAAAGGTCCTATCCAAGGCTAGAGGGGGGCGAATAGCCTAAGTTGAAATCTAAAAACAAACTCAACAACAAGTTAGATAACAAAATGGCTAAGCTAGACTTGCACTAGCCTTCTAGGGGATGCAAAGCCACCTATCCACAATTTCTATCCTAATGAGCTCTAGGATCACACAATGCCTACACAAGTCTAGTAGCCCTCTAGGCACAACCTAATATACTAAGACAAATATAAAAAAGGTAATACAAAGATGGGAAGAGTGATTATACCGACTTGTAGAGGTCTAGAGCCAATCAAATGAGAAACTCCAATGTAGCCAATCAATCACAAAGGGGAGACAAGGTTGACACTTGATTTTTCTCCCGAGGTTCACTAGCTTGCCAACTAGCTACGTCCTCGTTGTGTCGACTTACTCACTTGGAGGTTCACGAGCTAATTGGCATCACACGCCAAACCCGTCACCGGGTGCCGCACAACCAACACAAGATGAGGGCATTCCAAGACACGAGCAATCCACTAGAGTTACCTTTGCGATCTCCCACGGGGAAGGCACAAGAACCCCTCTGAAGAATCATGGCCCTATTGGTTTCAGTGATTAACGTCAATTAGCGATTATTATGGCTAACATGTGTTTTGCAGAGGCTATGCGTAGCTTAGCCATAGTGATCAATATGAATGGGCATCAATGGTTATCACTTAGCCCCCAAGATGGATATCGTTTCGGATTTCAAAGAGACATGATGAAGACCCTAGAATGATAGGCTAAGTGTCATAAGGAGATGAAGGGCACTTAGAAATAGATAGGGCTTCTATTTGATCTTTGACCGTACTATTAAGAGGGGTTGAGACTAGTAGCTTGACTTAGGAGAGCTTCATAACTTAGGTGTGGTGCACACTTGACTTCCTTAGCTCTAAGCAAGCCTATGGTGACCGTAAGATAGCCTATAACAACTTTCATATTCATCGCGACGAAAATCAAAGTTGAGGGAGCTGTTTTCTAAGCGTCGGACGCTGAGGTCCAGGGCGCCGGACGCTGTCCACGCGCCAGACGCTAGCGCCGGACGATGAAGTAAGCACGTTCCAGCGTCCGACAGCGTTACAGAGAGCTCCAGAGACGTCCAGTTTGTGACGGACGCGTCTGTCACCAGGGCGTCGGACGCTCGCGAGCGTCCGGGAATATTTTCCCAGAAACCCGAGAGCAACCAGTTGGCGCCAGAAGCTGAGGCGTAGCATTCGTCGCCAAGCGTCAGAGCGTCCGGCGCCTGCTGACGTGCATAGTAACTAGCCGTTGGGGCAAGCGACGGAGCGTCCGTCGCCTAGCGATGGAGCGTCCGTCGTCTAGCGATGGAGCGTCCGTCGTCAACTTAAAAGCTGAGCTTTTTCCAGCCCGAGGCAGTTTTGTGTGAGGGCTATTTATAGCCCCACCCCTTCTCTCCCACCTTGCCTTTGCTCATTTCAGTTGCTGAAGTTCTTGAGAAGGTTGGGAAGAGAGCAAGAGCCCTAGAGACAGAGAGAGAGTGATTCACGAATCCATCCATCCTCTCCTCTAGTTCATCCAAGAGTTCAAGTGTGCATCCTCTAGTTGTGAAGCTTGAGTGAGTCAAGCGAAGATCGAGCCTTGTTAATCTTGGTGATCGACATCACCTAGACGGTCCGGTGGTGCTTGGGAGGAAGGTGATCGCCGGAAGATTGTCGGCGGCGCTTCTCCATCGACTTGTGATCGGTTGTGGGCGGTTCACCGAGCCGGAGTGGCGAAGAACCAGCCCGTAGAGAGCACTCTACCCTTGCGCGAGTAGAGGGGGCAATACCCTTGCGTGGGTGCTCCAACGAGGACTAGAGGGGAGTGTCGACTCCTCGATACCTCGGCAAAATGTCGTCGTGTCAAGAATTCTATCCCTAGATCTTTCATACCGCATTACTTTCCGCATCGTTCTTACTTTCATTGCCTTGCTACCGCTTTCATAGTCTAAGGCACACTATTCGTTAGGAACGGGGTGATTGGCACTTGATAGGATTTCATATTTGCTTTAGAAAGTTGAAATAAGCCCAATTCACCCCCCCCCTCTTGGGCATCTTGATCCTTTTAATTGGTATCAGAGCAAGGTTTGCTCTAAATTAGGCTTTACCGCCTAGAGCAAGATGTCCCATGGGGATGGACCGCCACCCATGTTTGATGGGGATGATTTTTCTTATTGGAAAGTGCGGATGGAGGCCTACCTTGAGGCCGTGGATCTCGGTGTGCACAAAGCCGCTACCATAGGTGGCACCGTGTTTGCCGAGGATCCCGTCTTTCAGAAGAACAATGCCAAGGCAAAGAACATTCTTTTCTGTGGTATTGGCAAGGATGTGTTCAACCGTGTTGACACAAAAAGCGTCGGATCTGGGAACACCTCGGGCTTATACCCGAACTCGATATCCAAAGGTGTGCCAATCGATTTGACCAGTTAATCGACAAGGATGATAACTAGAACAAGATTGAACGAGACGACAACGATACGCCCGGACGTCAAAGCTCAACTTGATCAAACGTGGAACTTGCGAAGGCGACGGAGGTCGTGTAGATGCAGCCCGTCGAGACGTCGTAAGAACTCGTAGGTAAACTAGAACTAATGCGATTGAAAGTAGATGCTGGAAAAGTAGACAAAAGTAATAGGATTGTATTTTATTGATTGTTTTCTACACCGCCCCTAGGTACATATTTATACTCCGGTAAAAGGAGTTATACATGGACACGACTCATACCTAAATAAAACTCCTATTTTTAAGGAAATAAAACGACTCGTGCAAGAGTCGGACTCAAATTAAAACAATAATACTAGCATAAAAATCACTAGTTTCCTTATACGTTTTCCTTACAATGAAACTTTCCATCGGCAGACTCTTTCAATCTACAATCTCCTTCTATTGCCATCGATAACTTCCTGCTGACGTCAACCACATCAACCTGTATCCATCGGCAATATTCCCGATCGACAATATTCTCCTGTTTCCATCGGCAACATCCTTCTGGTCAGCCAATACCTTCTTTTGTTTCATCAATCTCCTGTCTCCATCGGCAATCTGATTGGTGGGATTCTAATGCCGATAAGGAAAAGCAACCATCTTTCTACCGATCGGTGTAACTACCCTTCTACCGATCAGTGTATCCGGTTCATATTGACATGTACAAAAAACGGTGTCAACACATGCTCCCCAATTTCGGAGTATAAGATATCTTATGCACCGAAATTTGCTGTATTATAATCTTTCCCTCCAAAATACCACCTCCATTTTGATTACCGTGCGTTGTCACTGTAAATTACCAACAACCCCCGCAACTGTAGCACCAACAGTTATAATTTCCTCGATCACCGCGCAAATGAACGCGATATCCTTCCATATCCCTGCTCAGTCAGAAAAGAAAACTCAAAAACGCCCTTTAACCTAGGCCTATAAAGACCACCGTCCGTCTTCTCTTTTACCCTGAGCTCACATTTTCACCTTCATCCCAACGTCATCTCCAAAGAGCACTACTCTAGCGGCGGTTCTTCTTCTCTCATCAGGAGGCACGACCCTTGCAAGAACTCCAATAATGGCGATCAACTTCACTGCTTCCGCGGTAATCTTTCCTCTTTCTCTGTTGTATACACTATAGTTTTATCCTTCCGCATTGCCTTTCAATCACATCTCTCCTTTTCTCTTTGCTTTCTGGATCTAGGAAATGCGCAACAAAATAGTGATCCCCACCGATCAAGAACATCTTTGTTGTTTAGGCTCAATGGGGAATGCCGATCCAACCAATCTCATCAACGTAGAAACCAACCGCATCCCTTTTAGATCCGAGCATTTCGATCTAGGGTTATGGACAGACACCTTTCGCTCCTGGCCCAAACCCACCAAAGGGTGGAAGAACTGGTACCTCAGGATAGCCAGATCTCAACAACTCTATTGGTCAGAGCGCAATATCGACCAATGCATCAGACTGTCCATTGCCGATATGGTAAAAAATGAAAACATGATGATTGTGACTTCTTACTTCTAGTCCGATACAATGAACGTATTTTTATTCAGACATGGACCAACCATCCCCACACTTGCCGATGTACATATGCTTACCGGCCTCGACGTTTCTTCTGCCAATCTTGCCACTCTTTTCCGCAGGAAGTCTGAACGTCGGGTAAGTACCCGCAACATCGGTGGTTGGACCGGATACATCCAAGAGTATCATAAGACTAGATCGGTAGCCTTAAGAGAACACACTACCTTCCTTAACATGTGCTTGGAGAAGTTCATTTTCTGTGGCAGAACAGTCGGACCTACCAACATGTATCTTCCTGCAGCGGAGCTTCTGGTCGGTGGAGGATTTCCCCTTGGCCGATACCTCCTTGGTTTAGTTTATCGCCTCCTACATCAAGTATCGGAAAAATTGCTGCTAGGCGAGCCCATCGATAACCTTGGAGGTCCTTGGTGGTTCATCAACTTGTGGCTGAATGCCCATATGCACAAATGCCTCCAATTTGATCTGTTCAGCCAACAATTCCCAAGAGACATATCTGAAGATTATGTCTTTGACGATGATGAATCGGCAACCCGTTCTCCACTCAATTTCGGGGAAGCCATGATAGTGCTACCAGGAACCGATGCCAATGTTGATCAATTCGGCATGTTCTTTCAGAGGCTCTACT
Source organism: Microstegium vimineum (assembly GCA_022036555.1). Lineage (NCBI taxonomy): Eukaryota > Viridiplantae > Streptophyta > Magnoliopsida > Poales > Poaceae > Microstegium > Microstegium vimineum. Next base: position 26,443,409 of record CM039131.1, read on the forward strand.
GCGGAATTCTCGCTGCAGAACGAGTCTGGTGGCCTTATGTCAATGAAGACAACCGATTCCCACTCTCCTTCAACCTCACCGATGGGATAATACCACAAAACAAAGCAATCATGAAAGCCACCCTCATTCCCCGAGCTATTCCGGTTAACGTCGTCGGGACCGGGAAGAACTCTCATCCATCATACGAGTTCTATTATCCATCGGCAGCGGCAAGACAGCTAGCATTCGGTCAATTGCCGATCAAACTTAGCTATGTCAACATGATAAAACCAAGAGAGGTCATCTCCAGTGCTAACATCGACTTATCTTCTTGGGGGCCGACATCCATCATTACCGAATCATACAAGTCCTGGTGGCAAGAGTGGAAGGACCAGCTATTTGCTCCATCATCACACTACTATCGGCACTTGATTGATGCTGATCATATCATACCTGATGACGCGGTAAGCTTATTTCCGATTACTACTTTGTTAACTTTTCAAATGTATCGGTAACTAACCCTCTATCAACAGGTTAATGATTTGATCCCCAAAAAGAGCAAGAGCGGCAAACACTTCAACTTGCGACCGATGAACCCTACATCGACAATCGACAGTAAGGCCCCTTCATTGTCTGCCCTTATGCATCACAAGGTAGTTCCCAAGGTTACTATCAGAACTCGGCCATTACCAACCGATGGTGCTACCACCGCTGCCGCCGTTTTGGCACAAGCCTTCATGGTTACAAGTCTTCGTTTATCTGTATCGATCATAACATGCTTAATCGACAATTTTCACTTACTTTGCATCAAATTCTCTTCTGAAGCAGACAAGTTCATCGGCAGCCATCCCAAATGTACAAACCTCTATGGCTCAACCTGCCGATGCCCCCCAAGTGCAAGGGTCAAAACGCCAAGGCTCTTCAAGTGCTGCTCCCCAACCAAAACGTAAGAAGCCATCAGCTCCAGCTTCATCTCCTCAAGCTCCTGCCAATACACCAACACCGGAGCCAGTATCGGCACCTATCCCTGAGCAGCCACAGGCTGAGATTCCTGACCAAGGGACAGCACCGTCGCCGCAAGAGATGGCCGCAACAACGGAAACAGCACCGGCATCAGCACCAGCATCAGTACCGAATGAAACCCCCAACCAAGGAACGGTCCCGTCGCCACAGGGGTTAGCCACAACAGTGGAAGCAGCATCGACCTCAACACCAGCACTAGCACCAACGGTCCCTCCTGCCGAGGCAAATTCATTGGCAACTTTTGCTGATCTTCAAGATACGGTTGCGTCAGCTACGTTAAGCCAAAGGTAAGAAATCTCTCTAAAGCAGGTAAACTGAGAACATTCATCATAATTCCGCAATATATAAGCTTCTAACTGAAAAATTTCAATTCTTATCCTTTCAGGCCCAAGACTCTCCCAACAGTTTATTCTCCTTTGTTGTTAATCTCCCAGATGACGACGAAGGAGAGAGGTTTATTCATGTTCCAATCGTTCTATCGGCAGAAGCGAAATCCAAACTTGAAGCACTGCTGCTCCTACTGCAACAAAACACGTCTCAACTAATCCAAGATTCAAGTGTAGTAAGGGTAGCTTTCAGAGAAGTTCAAGACCAATTGCCTGCCGATGTTGAAGAACTGCTCTTCCAAGCGGCATTCCTCGAGAGTCGGCAACTACAATATCAAAGAGCTTCGTGACGCATTGCCGATAGAGCTGCTCAAGCAAAATTCGAAGAGGAGATACTCAAATTCAAGCAAGCTGCGGACGAAAAACACCAAGACATCGGCCGTCTGGAAGCTTCTGGTAGCGCGCTCGAACAAGAGATCACACGTCTATCGGCACGAAAGGAAGAGCTGCTAGTTGAGCTGAAGAAAGTCGATGAAGCTCTAAGCACAACCAGCCAAAAGAAGGCTCAACTCCCTGCTGCCACCAAAGCTTTACAACAAGAGAGAGATGCCGACGCCTGTGAAGCCCTTCTGTTGAGGAGAAAGCTCAAGCCAGTCGAGGGTTCCGCCGATGATGACGCTAGGGAAATAAAAGAAGCAGATCAAATTCGCCTTCGTGCGATTTCATCTATTCAAACCCTGTTGTAATTTATTGTACCGATAACCACGATCTTTGACGACTGTTCTTGTAATATAACGTTTCATTTGCCGATGTTTCGAATAACGACTTTATCATCGGTACTTATATTTGTATTACTTCATGCATCTATCCAGATACTAGGATAATATTTTTTCAAATATTTACCATTGATTGCTCTGGAAAATGCAACTCCTTCGAGAGTTTCCAAAATATAGGCGTTGCCAGGAACAGACTGATTTATCCGAAAAGGACCTTCCCAATTAGGAGACCACTTCCCAAACTTTGAACTCTTGGTTCCAATCGGCAAAATCAGTTTCCACACCAAATCACCGTCGACAAACTCTTTCACTTTTACCTTCTTATTATACCATCTGGCAACCCTTTTCTTGTTTTCTTCGATACTGATTAGAGCCCTTAGCCGATGACCCGCCAGATCATCTAACTCATCTCTCATAAGGATGTCATATTCATCGGCTGTTAATTGGTCTTGAGAAAACAATCGCCTAGAACCAGTCTTAATTTCCCAAGGCAGGACAACATCATGTTCGTATACTAACTGATATGGCGAAACCTTAGTAGCACCATGACATGCCATTCCATACACCCACAAAGCTTCATTTAGTACCGTATGCCATTTTCTAGGGTTTTCTTCAATCTTGCGCTTGATGAGCTTGATTATTCCTTTATTAGTTGATTCTGCCTGACCATTAGCTTGAGCATAATAAGGAGAAGAATTCAACACCTTGAACCCCATACTGATAGCAAATTCATCAAACTCCCCCGACGTGAACATGGTTCCTTGATCAGTTGTAATAGTCTGAGGAATTCCAAATCGGTAAACAATATGCTCTTTCATGAAATCTATCATGTTTGTCGATGTCACATTCTTCAAAGGAATAGCTTCAACCCACTTCGTGAAATAATCAGTAGCAACGAGTATAAATTTATGCCCTTTGCTCGATGGTGGGTAAATTTGGCCGATGAGATCAATGGCCCATCCTCTAAACGGCCAAGGCTTGATTATAGGATTCATTGCCGACGCAGGTGCCCTCTGAACATTACCGAATTTCTGACAATCCTGACACCCTTTGAAGTATTCAAAACAATCCTCAAGAATTGTTGGCCAATAATATCCATTTCGCCTAATCGTCCATTTCACTGTGAATGTCGATTGGTGCGCTCCACATACCCCCTCATGAATTTCACCCATCAACTTCTTCGATTCCTCCCTATTAAGGCATCTGAGAAAAACTCCATCAATTGTACGATAATACAATTCATCATCAAGGAGCACATACTTGGTAGCCTGAAACCTCATCCGTCTTTCAACTTTCCTAGACGGATCTCTTAAGTAATCAGCGATCTCTTTTCTCCAGTCATCGGCAACCATTACCGATGTCATTACCTCTTGAATCGACTGATATCCCAAAGCATGTTGCGCCAATCGATTGGCTTCTTCATTATGCAACCTAGGAATGTGTTCAAGACGATATTCTCTTAATTCCTTTAATAACTGCAAGCACTTCCCATGATATGAAATCAAAATATCACTTCGGTACTCATATGTTCCAACCAATTGATTGATTACTAACATAGAATCGCCAAAGATTTCCACGGCATCGGCACACACTTCCCTGAGCAACTCCGACCCCTTCAGTAACGCCTGGTACTCAGCCTGATTATTTGTCGAAGTAGCAACAATCGGCAATGAGATTTCATACTTCTTCCCTCGGGGTGACACTAAGCTAACGTCGATACCTGCTCCCTCCTTGCATGTGGAACCATCAAAAAACAAAGTCCAAGGAGCAATCTCTACTGAATTTAGTGTACTGCAATGCTGAGTAACAAAATCGGCCATCACCTGCCTTTTAATTGCCTTAGTTGATTCATACCTCAGATCAAATTCAGACAACGCCAAAATCCACTTGCCGATCCTTCCACTCAATATCGGCATTGACAGCATGTACTTGACCACATCATCCTTGCATATGACAGTACACTCAGCCGATAGCAAATAATGCCTTAACTTAGTACAAGAGAAGTATAGACATAAACATAATTTCTCAACGGCCGAATACCTGGTTTCAGCATCCACCAGCCTTCTACTCAAATAATAAATCACATGTTCTTTCCCTTCAAATTCTTGAATCAAGGCTGACCCGATAACACCATCATCGGCAGACAAATACAATCTGAAGGGTTTCCCATGTCGAGGTGGAATCAAAACCGGAGGATTCACCAGATACTTCTTAATTTCTTCCAAGGCCGACTGCTGCTTCTCTCTCCACACAAATTCCTGACCGGCTTTTAGCTTCAGCAATGGGCTAAAAGACTTAATCTTCCCAGACAAATTAGATATAAATCTTCTAATAAAATTAATCTTGCCTATCAAAGATTGCAACTCAGTCTTGTTTGTAGGAGCAACCACTTTGTTGATCGCATCAATGGATTTTCTGCCGATCTCTATACCTCTTTGATGTACCATGAAACCAAGGAATTGACCCGCCGATACGCCAAACGCGCACTTATTCTAATTCATCTTTAGTCCATGTTCCTTTGTGCACTCCAGAATCTTTCGCAGATCGGCAAGATACTTCTCAAAGCTTCCGGACTTAACCACCACATCGTCAATATATATTTCAACCAACGTGCCGATGTACTTATGAAAAATAAAATTCATCGCTCTTTGATAAGTAGCACCGGCGTTCTTCAACCCAAAAGTCATCACAATCCACTCAAACAAACCGACATGACCTGGACACCTGAAAGCAGTTTTGGATATATCTTCTTCAACCATAAATATTTGATTATATCCAGCATTACCATCCATAAAACTGATAATTTTATGTCTAGCCGAAGCATCAACTAGTATATCGGCAACGGGCATTGGATAGCCGTCCATCGGCGTAGCTTTATTAAGATTCCTGAAATCAATACAAACACAAAGTTTTCCATTCTTCTTATATACAGGAACCACATTAGAAATCCACTCAGCATATCCTCATTGCCGAATAAATCCAGCCTCGATTAATTTCGTAATCTCAGCTTTAATATCGGGTAAAACAGTAGGGTTACACCGGCGCGCTGGTTGCCGATGTGGTTGAAAACCCAACTTAATAGGTAACCGATGTTCAACTATCGATCGATCCAGACCAAGCATCTCTGTATAATCCCAAGCAAAACAATATTTATATTCTTTTAATAAATCACTCAACTGTTGTTTACATTGGAAATCTAATTTAGCACTAATAAAAGTTGGCCTATGCTTGCTACCGTCGCCGATGTCTATTTCTAGCAAATCATCGGCTGATGTGAACCCATGTCCAAGTTTTCCATCATCGGCAAACTGATCCATTAAACTTCTTCTTCAGAACCGACTGCTTGGATCGGTGTAATCAGGTAATCGACTACCTTGAGGAATTCTGTATCCCAAGCTTCACCGGATATGCACTTGGTCTGCTCATAGGTCTCCGATTCTGCCGATGCAACAATTGACGAGACTTCACTCCGGACGACTTCAATTCTGTCTCCAACTCATTGCACAAGGCTTTGGTGCATCGTAGAAGGGATGCAACAATTAGCGTGAATCCAATCCCTTCCCAGAAGCAAATTGTAGGTCCCTTTGCCATTGATCACAAAAAACCTCGTCGGCAAAGTTTTACTACCGATAGTCAATTCGACACATACGGCTCCCATAGCTGGTGACACATTGCCTTCAAAATCTTTCAGCTTCATATCCGTCTTGACCAAGTCTTGGTCACCTTTCCCAAGCTTCCTGAACATGACATATGACATTATATTAATCGACGCTCCACCATCGACTAACATCTTTGACATTGGTTGCCCATCGACTTTGTCCTTGACAAACAAGGCTCTCAGATATTGTCTTTCATCATCGGCAGACTTTTCAAAGACAGCTGTCATCGAATCTAGCACTAGCTAAGCCATATTAGCAACTTCTTCCTCAGCATCAGTGGGTGCCATAAATTCCATCGGCAACATAACAACCATGTTGACTTCTGCCGATGGACTCCTCTCCTGGCGTTTTGGCCTCCACTCCCAAACTGGAGGTTCTCCCTTCGAAGAGCTATAACCCAGATCATTATGGCGTTCATGCTGGATTCTCCTTCTTTGAGTCTTTGTCAGGCCTTTGGGACACCATTGAGGAAGCTTAGTCTTCCAAACAGGTTGGTATTGTTTCTCACTGTGTCGGCTTGTGTTACCTCTTATGTTTGGATCTCTAGAAAATATCTCTTCATCAGACACCCTTGCATTAGCCCTTTCTTCGAACTCCTCTTGACGGACGCGCTTGCCAAGCCTGTCATGCACACTGAGTTTGCCCTCCAGTCGATCATGTACTAATTCTTTTCCTCTGATCGGCCTAGCATAGCTTGATCCCTGACCTTCAAAGCGAGACTTATTCTCTGACCGATCAGTAGGATAGTACCCATTGCATTCAGGACAATTATCGGCAGTGGGCAGCTTGATGCCTTCTTCCCAACAATGGATGAAGAAGGGGCATTTCCAATGATCTTTATGCCGATACCACTCTTGGCGTCTCTCTTCTTCCTGCTGCCGATGTTGCTCTCCTCACGAACGCTCATATTCTTATCGTGGTCTCCTGTGCGTGATTACAATGCCATATGATGCATGTCTTTGAGGCCTCCTGGAGCTGCTACTGTCATCGACAGTTCTTTTACCTTCTCTTTCATCGACAAGCTTCTTTCCCTTTACATCATGCATAGCTATTTGATGTTTGGGGTCCACCGATGAATTTTTCTTGGCTACCTCCAATGTCAGTACTTTGACTTTCCCGTTGGTTTCCACCATATTATTTGAAAACGGGTGCTGGTCAATTTTCATCGGCCTCTGAGCTTTAGAATTTTCAAACTTGATTCGCCCAGATTCGATTTCTGACTGCAACTACTGCCTAAAGACTTTGCAATCATTGGTACTGTGTGAGGTTGCATCATGCCACTTATAGTACCTCATCCTTCTAAGCTCTTCAGCCGATGGAATCACTTGATTAGGCGCTAGCTTAATCCGCCCTTCTTGAAGCAACAGATCAAATCTTCTATCAGCTTTAGCAATATCAAAAGTGAATCTCTCAGCCTCCTTTTGACCAAACGGACAGGATATCAGCTTCTTATCTTTTACCCACTCAGCAACACCGATATCTGTTCCTTCATCTGACTCAGAATCTTCCTGTTGTTCAATGAAGGACACCTTTTTATTCCATGTTTTTCTAGGTTCGAAGGCTTTAACTTCGTGATCGGCAAATCTCTGTACAAGATGGCTTAGACTCTCGAACTCTTGAGATGCGTACTTATCCCTGATGTGTGGCAACAATCCCTGGAAGGCTAGATCTGCTAATTGCTGATCATCCAACACTAAGTTGTAGCATTTATTCTTTACGTCCCGAAGCCTTTGGACGAAGCTTTCTACCGATTCATCATTGCGCTGTTTAAGCTTGACCAAATCGGTAATCCTCTTCTCATGAACGCCAGAGAAGAAGTATTGGTTAAACTGCTTCTCTAGATCAGCCCAAGTAATCAGAGAATTTGGAGGAAGCGAGATGAACCACGCAAACGCCGATCCAGATAAAGACGATGAGAACAATCTCACCCTTAGCTCATCTCTGCTAGCTGCCTCTCCACACTGGATAATGAAGCGGTTGATGTGCTCCATCGTCGATGTATCATCTTAGCCAGAAAACTTCATGAAATCTGGCACCTTGTACCGATTTGGGAGAGGGATCAAGTCATATGTCTGAGGGTACGGAGTCCGATAAGAATACATATTGACCTTAGGCTTTATACCGAACTGTTCTTTCATCACTTCAGCTATTTTATCGACCCAGTACGCATCCTGATCCTGCCGATGGATCGGCTGAATATTAACTGGCTGGGCAGATGGATACATCCCTTCTGGCCTTTGCGGCAGATAAGCTGATCCAATTGGTATAGGCGCAGCACCACCTTGCTGAATATTAGACACCGGTTGATTTGCCAATGGATAGCCTTGGACACCTACTGGGGCATACTGCGACATGATATTCATCGGCCGATACACTGATGTCTCATTCTGAGTACTCGTCGGGTAATGGTACTGCTGTGCTCCCACCACTTGGTGCCCAGGTTGCATCATCTGGTTTTGAATCTGACCAGTCCATCCAGGATTATAAGTCATCGGCATGTGATTTGTCGATAATTGATAGCCACCCAGCGCCTGCTGCTCCTGCACCCTGGAATAATCAACAAATGGGCCTCCTTGATGCACTGATACCCTAGTTTGAGGATTTGGCGTCGTCATGGGACGATTTATCACTGCTAAATCTTGTTTCACCGGCAAAGTACTTGCCGATGGTTGCCCGTAAGACACTTTAGGAATCGTCATCTGAAGATCTCCTGACGGCAACTGCAGATTTGGAGAAGACGTAGCATAATGCACTATCGGGCTCATCGGCTATGCTGATATTGCCGATTCCATAGAGGCCTTTCCAGCTGCACTATTGCCTTGGATCAACTTAGCATCGACAGATGAGTCCGGAGGCATACTGTATCCCCACCAGTTAGCGAGATTTGGCTGACTCTGGACCATATGTCCTGACATTGCTGATGCCACCCGATCGGCGTTCAACCGAATGACGCTTGCATGGCTCGATCTTGGTGGTTTAGCTTCATCGGTAGAAGGATTCACAGGTTGGAACACTGGAGCCGCCAATGAAGTTGTGGCAGATGCCGATCCAGGTTGATGATACGCTGGACCAACATACCTTGGTGGTTGTCCTTCTTTGAAAGATTGCATGACAGTGTTGTATACAGTATTGGACAACACATTGGAGTGGCTAATCAACGCCTGATTTAACATTGTATTAACCATATCTTGCAACTTACTAGGATTGGCGTCGAAAGTGACCTGCCGAGGCAACGGCGGATCTTGTTTCTAGACTGCGTCGCCGCTCCTGTTTAGGTTGAAGGATTTCAGATACAACTGCTTGTAGTCCTCCATAGCTTGCTCCATAGCTTGCTTCTGATCATCTTTCAGATCTGCTTCGGAGACTTCAATGACGTTCCTTGGATCAACGTCAGTAGAACCACCCATGCTCGGGATCAAGAGATGTATCTAGGGTCCCACTGGGTGTGCCAAAAGAGGTGTTGACACAAAAAGCGTTGGATCTACGAACACCTCGGGCTTATACCCGAACTCGATATCCAAAGGTGTGCCAGTCGATTTGACCAGTTAATCGACAAGGATGATAACTAGAACAAGATTGAACGAGACGACAACGATACGCCCGGACGTCAAAGCTCAACTTGATCAAACGCGGAACTTGCGAAGGCGATGGAGGTCGTGTAGATGCAGCCCGTCGAGACGTCGTAAGAACTCGTAGGTAAACTAGAACTAATGCGATTGAAAGTAGATGCTGGAAAAGTAGACAAAAGTAATAGGATTGTATTTTATTGATTGTTTTCTACACCGCCCCTAGGTACATATTTATACTCCGGTAAAAGGAGTTATACATGGACACGACTCATACCTAAACAAAACTCCTATTTTTAAGGAAATAAAACGACTCGTGCAAGAGTCGAACTCAAACTAAAACAATAATACTAGCATAAAAATCGCTAGTTTCCTTATCTGTTTTCCTTACGATGAAACTTTCCATCGACAGACTCTTTCAATATGCAATCTCCTTCTATTGCCATCGGCAACTTCCTACTGACGTCAGCCACATCAACCTGTATCCATCGGCAAAATTCCCGATCGGCAATATTCTCCTGTTTCCATCGGCAACATCCTTCTGGTCAGCCAATACCTTCTTTTGTTTCCTCAATGTCCTGTCTCCATCGGCAATCCGATTGGTGGGATTTTGATGCCGATAAGGAAAAGCAACCATCTTTCTACCGATCGGTGTAACTACCCTTCTACCGATCAGTGTATCCGGTTCATATTGACACGTACAAAAAACGGTGTCAACAAACCGTGTGCGGAATTGCAAAAACGCTAACGACGTTTGGACAAACATTTGTGCGCTACACGAAGGGACAAAATGTGAGCGTGAGAAACGCTACCATTTGGTCCTGGCTAAGTTGAACTCCTTTTCTATGCTTACTAATGAAAATGCAAATGAGATGTACTCACGTCTTAATATTCTTGTAGAGGAGTTAAATGGACTTGGGCTCACCCAAATGCAACCCGCCGATGTGGTGCGCAAGATTCTTTGTGTCTTGCCAATTGACAAGTATGGCCACATTGTCATCGTCCTTCACCAAGGGGATCTCTCCGCCTCTACACCAACACAAGTGTTGGGCAAGATCAATGCTCATGAGATGTACATGAAGATTGGTGATGGCGGCTCTTCTTCCTCCTCCAAGAAGAAAAAAAGAGAAGGAGGAGAAGAAGGACTTGGCTCTCAAGGCATCCTCTTCGGAGAAGTGCAAGATGCAATTTGTGTATCAGAGTGCAAGTGATGAGGATGAGGATGACAACCTCGCCCTCATGGCGAAGAAGGCAACAAAGATGTTGAAGAGGCTAAACAAGAATGGAGTCAAGTTTGACTCAAAGAAGAAGTTATTTACAAGCTCTTCAAGGAAGCCCCTTTCCAAGATGGATTGCTACAATTGTGGCAAGCTTGGACACTTGGCTCATGCTTGCCCCGAAGAGAAGAAAGAAAAGTACAAGAACAAGAAATTCAACAACAAGTTCAAGTACAACAAGGGCAACAAAGATGAGTCAAGTGATGAGGAGAAGAAAGATGAAAAGTCATTCAAGAAGAAGAAAAACTTCAACTTCCACAAGAAGAAGAAGGATGGCAAGGCCTACATTGTTGGTGATTGGCTCACCGACATTGAAGATACAAGTGACTCATCCGGTGATGAGAGTGAAGATGAGAAGGTGGCCGCTTTGGTGATTGGGTCTTCTACTCCACCGCCACCTCCTCCATCATCTCCGGGCTCATCCTCTACACACCTATGCCTCATGGCTAAAGGTGACAAGAAGGTACAAAAGGTAGAAGAGGATGATGAGGCTAGCTCTAGTGATGATGAATTTGAGCCACCTTCCTATGATGAGCTAATTGAAATTTGCAACAAATACACCAAGCTCATTAGGAAGTATAAAACTAAAAGTGAATCACTAGAGAAAGCTAATGAAAACTTGCATGACAAACTTGATGACTTGTCTAGTGCTAATGATGATTTGAAGCTTGAGAATAAAACCCTCACATCTAGCACTAGGGAGCTCAAAGCCTCACTCAAGCAAGCTAATGAGAAACATGATAAGCTTGAGAGGTCAACACAAGAGCTCCATACAAGGTATAACTAGCTAAAAGATGACTACAACCAAGTGAGAAATGAAAATGGCACACTTGTGGTAGCAAATGAATTGCTTACAAATGATCTTGCTACGCATGTTGCTACTAACCCGGTTGTTAAGTGTCATATAGATACTTCTTGTGAGGACTTGCTCGATGAAGTTGCTAGTGAGCAAAATGCTAAGTGTAAGGGCAAGAAGGTAGTTGAGGCCGACAAATATGAAGACTATGTGAAGATGAGGCAAGAGAACTCAAAGCTCAAGGAAGAGCTAATCAACCTCAAGGCCAACAAGCCATTCACTATCAAGTCGGCCAAGCAAGATGACAAAGATGCAATCACCTTGATCAACTCCCTCAAAGAAGAAAATGCAAAGCTCAAAGTTGAGAAGATCAAGCTTGAGAGTGGAATGGAGAAGTTCACCAAGGGCCACAACCTCCAAAGTGAGCTCTTGATGAACACTATCATGAAGACCGACAAGTCCGGCATTGGGTTCAAGGAGAACCAAATCATGAAGGCCAAATTCAAGATTGAAGCAAAGAACTACTACAAGAACAAGGCCATGAGCAACAACTTGTCAAGCCAAAGCCCAAGCCCAAGAAGTGCTTTGGATGTGGACAAGTTGGTCACTTTGAGTTTCAATGCAAGACTCCACCTCCCAAGACCTTGCCCAAGCACACAAGGCCTTTTTGCTCATGATGCACACTTCATCATCAACAAGGACTCCAAGGGTAGACCCCTAGTTGTGTTTCTCGGTCCTAAGATGAAGAACAAGCCCAAAGTGCTATGGGTTGCTAAGGAGTTGGTGGACAAGGCTATGGGACCTCGCCAAGTGTGGGTTCCCAAACAACAAGCTTAACTTCAAGTTGCTTGTGTGTAGGTGAACTACAAGACCGGTGGAAGTCATTGGGTGATTTATAGTGGTTGCACTCAACATATGACCGGTGACTCCCGGATGTTCACCACATTTGAGAAAGATTGTGAAGGGCAAGACAAGATTACATTTGGGGACAATTCAAAAGACAAAGTGCAAGGTCTAGGCAAAGTGGCAATCTCCAATGATCAATCAATATCCAATGTCTTGTTAGTGCAATCTCTAAGCTTCAACTTGTTATCGGTTGGTCAACTTTGTGATCTCGGGTTCCAATGTCTCTTCACTCCCAATGAGGTAGTTGTGACCAAGATTGAAGATTCTTCATTGGTATTCAAGGGGTTTCAGCACAACAATCTCTATCTAGTGGACTTCACCTCAAATGAAGCTAGTTTGCAAACATGTCTATTCTCCAAGAGCTCTTTGGGTTGGCTATGGCATAGAAGATTAGCACATGTGGGAATGTCAACCTTGAAGAAACTTGTCAAGAAGGAGATGGTTAGAGGTGTGAAGGATGTGGTGTTTGAGAAGGACAAGTTATGTAGTGCATGTCAAGCAGGCAAGCAAGTGGCCAACACCCATCCCACCAAAGCATTCATGTCAACCTCAAGAGTCCTAGAGCTACTTCACATGGATTTATTTGGACCTACCACCTATTCTAGCCTTGGAGGCAATCTCTTTTGCTTGGTGATAGTTGATGATTACTCTAGGTACACTTGGGTGTTCTTTCTTTAAGACAAGGGAGAGACTCAATCAATATTCAAGAAGTTTCCAACTAGAGCCCAAAATGAGTTTGATGTGAAGATCAAGAAGATTAGAAGTGACAATGGGACCGAGTTTGTGAACACCAAGATTGAGGATTATTGTGATAAAGTTGGGATCAAGCATGAGGTATCCGCCACCTATACCCCACAACAAAATGGTGTAGTAGAGAGGAAGAATCGGACACTAATCACTCTTGCATTATCAATGCTTGATGAGTACAACACCCCCGAGAAGTTTTGGGCCGAAGCAATCAACACCGCATGCTATGCGGCCAACCGACTATTTGTCCAAAGGCTTCTCAAGAAGACCCCCTATGAGCTTGTGAATGGGAATAAACCGGATATATCCTTCTTCCGAGTGTTTGGATGCAAAGTGTACATCTACAAGAAGCGTCAACACTTGGGCAAGTTCCAAAGGCGATGTGACATTGGTTTCTTACTTGGCTATTTACTTAAGTCCAAGGCATATCGAGTATTTAACAAAGCCTCCGGCCTAGTTGAAGAAACATATGACTTGGAGTTTGATGAAACTAATGGCTCTCAAGAAGAGCATGAGAATCTTGATGATGTAGGTGATGAACCCTTGAGGGAGGCTATGAAGAATATGCCCGTTGGTGAAATCAACCCACTAGAGGTGGAAGATGGTGAAGATAATGCAAATCAAGTACCCTCTCCACCTCACACGCCTCAAGTTGATGAAGAACAAGTGAGGGAAGCACAAGAAGATACCTTCATCCCTCAAGATCAAGCCGAGGCACAAGCTAGTGATGTTGATGCACCACAACCTCCTCCCCAAGTGATTGATAGAAGATCTACACCTATGCTTCAACTCATCCACAAGACCTCATCATAGGGAGTCCATCAAGGGGGGTAACAACTCGATCTAGACTTGCTTCTTATGTTGAGCATCACTCTTTTGTTTCCTTTGTTGAACCTTCTAGTGTGGAGGATGCACTTGCGGATCCGGATTGGGTAAACGCCATGCATGAAGAGTTGAACAACTTCACCCGGAACGAAGTGTGGAGACTAGTAGAAAAGCCCAAAGGAGCAAGAATCATTGGCACCAAGTGGGTGTTTAGAAACAAGCAAGATGATCAAGGCGTGGTTGTGAGGAACAAAGCAAGATTGGTGGCAAAGGGGTTCTCCCAAGTTGAAGGCTTGGATTTTGGGGAGACCTTTGCACCGGTTTCAAGACTAGAAGCCATTCGTATCCTTTTGGCATATGGTTCACATCACAAAATGAAACTATTTCAAATGGATGTGAAGAGTGCCTTTCTAAATGGTTTCATTAATGAACTTGTTTTTGTCTCACAACCTCCCGGGTTTGAAGACCCAAATTGTCCTAATCATGTGTATAGGTTGTCCAAAGCTCTATATGGATTGCAGCAAGCTCCAAGAGCTTGGTATGAGAAGCTAAGGGACTTCCTACTCAAGAAGGGCTTCAAGATCGGGAAAGTGGATACCACACTCTTCACCAAGGTGCTAGATGGAGCGATCTTTGTTTGCCAAGTGTATGTCGATGACATTATATTTGGGTCAACAAACCAAGATCATAGCAAGGAATTTGGTGCATTGATGTCCAAGGAGTTCGAGATGTCTATGATTGGCGAGCTTACCTTCTTCCTTGGCTTTCAAGTGAAGCAATTGAGGGAGGGCACCTTCATATCTCAAGAGAAGTACACCAATGATGTACTCAAGAAATTAAAGATGGAGGATTGTAAGCCAATCAAGACCCCAATGCCTACTAATGGGCATCTCGACCTTGATGAGGGAGGTAACCCGATCGACCAAACTCTTTATCGTTCGATGATCGGTAGTTTACTTTACCTCACCGCTTCTAGGCCGGATATCATGTTTAGTGTGTGTATGTGTGCTAGGTTTCAAGCAAACCCTAAGGAGTCGCATCTAAGTATGGTTAAAAGAATCCTTAGGTACATAAGGCACACCCCTAGCACTGGCCTTTGGTATCCCAAAGGAGCTCCCTTCCTACTTTGTGGCTATTACGATTCGGATTATGCCGGGTGTAAGGTTGATAGGAAGAGTACCTCCGGCGGTTGCCATTTTCTAGGAAGATCACTTGTTTCTTGGTCCTCTAAGAAGCAAAATAGTGTGGCATTGTCTACCGCTGAGGCAGAATACATAGCCATGGGAGCAAGTTGTGCACAAATCTTATACATGACCCAAACACTTCTTGAAAGCGCCGTAAAGCTTGCAAATAACCCGGTTCAACACTCTCGCACCAAGCACATAGATATTCGCCATCACTTTCTTAGAGATCATGTGGCTAGGAAAGACATATCACTAGTGGGAGTTTCTAGCGAAGATCAATTGGCGGATATCTTCACTAAACCACTCGATGAAGCAACCTTTTGTAGGTTGAGAAGCGAGTTGAATGTGCTTGATCACTCTAACTTCACTAAAAGATGATCTTGTGTGAACCAACCTTGCATCATGTGTAATATAATCATGTTAAATTAGTAATGCACATAGGCTTGGCTAACATGGTTGGAATAACCGTTCTTGAACGTGTGAAGAAGTCCAATCATGGTTTAAACTTGCAAGAAACCTAGATTCAATTTCTTGTAATGCATTTCATATGCATGTGTTGTTTGTCGTTTCTTTTCGGTTAAGTTTGAGCATCCTCTGTGTTCGTCCACTTAGGGGGAGCATTCCAAGCTCAAGTTATTACTTTACCCCTTTTGTGGCCATATGATGTCTCCTTGGTGCTTCCATTCGAATATTTTGAGCTAAAACTAAAGTTAAAGCCTATGGCAAAATACTTGCAAATGAGAGTTTGAGAGACGGTTCACACATCAAGTCCAATCAGGTGTTATTTGGTTTTTATTTAGATTGGAACTTGGTTGGGAGAAAGGCGCAAAAATCTGATTTGAAAAATTCTGTTTTAAAGGCTTCGGACGCTGCCGACGGACGCTCGGCGACAAATGCCTCAACGTCCGTCGCGATCGTCCGGAGATTAAAGCCGCTCGTCTAAGGGGCGTCGGACGCTTGATAGCGTCCGTCGCAGAGGCGTCAGACGCGTCTGGCGTGTCCAGGAGCTCTCTGGTCCTCTCTATTCGAGCGTCGGGCGCTTCACAGCGTCTGTCGTGTTGGCGCCGGATGCGCCCGTCGCCAATTGGAGCTCTCTGGACCCTTACTGCATAAGCATCGGACACTGTGACCTAGCGTCCATCGGACCCGTCGGAGCGTCCGTCACGAACTTGCAGAGCGCATAAAATTTCGAAAATGCTCTGTTCTCCCTCGGTCGTTTCTTTTGCAATCCGTACGCCGCGCCGCCCCACCTCTCTCTCGCCGCGCCGCCGCTCCTCCATCCACCGCATCCCTCGCACCCAGAGCCGCGCAGCCCCTCGCTGCCGGTGTCTCCTCCGCCGCCAATGCCACCGCCCCTGTCCTTTTCTCCCTCTGTTTCGCACGGTTCAGCCGAGCAGAGTCGGAGCCGTGTGGATCTCCCTCAAGGTCCACCCTCTGATCTTTCGGACAGTTCTCCAAGGTGATCTTGTGCCCTGCTTTCTCTTTTCCCCTGGTGATGCTTACCAATGCCTTGGTTCATTCCCATTCTAAACCAATGCCTTGCGAATTGTGTTGAGATTGACCGAGGCACTGTTACCTATTCTTTTTGTCACTGCGGTCTGAGGTATGTCAAGGGCATAAACGATCCATTCTTATCTTATTCATGCTTCCACTTTAGATTCACTCATCTCTAGATGATATGCTTATGGTTATATATCCCTATCTATCTATCGTGTAGTGTGTTACTTGGCAGTGGCAGTAAACTCGGGGCAAAGCCCGTGAGTAAGGAACGAGGCAAAGCCTCGAGAGTGTCAGTCCAGGGCCGTCGAGCCACTCTTGTTTGAGTTTGAGATTGACAGTTTATCAGTGGGTTGATATATGATAGTTGGTCTTCGGGACTACTTGGCAGTTAATCTTGCAGCTATCAGTGCCTCTTGTAGTGTCCTGCAATGGCACGCGTGAAGAACGCAGGCCCCGTTCCCGGTAGTGGTGGTGACCCTCCACCTCCACCTCCACCTCCACCGCGTCCACCCACAAACCGGGACAAGGGCAAGAAGAAGCTTATTGTGAAGAAGAAGAGGTCGCTGATGGATAAGAAGAAGAAGAAGAGGCCGCTGATGGATCCAGATTCAATGGCCACACTTGCAGCGGCAGAGGCAGCAGAGATTGCTGAGCAGGGTGGACGTCGCGCCGGTTTGAGGATCTCTCCTCGCCGTGGAGCGCGTTGTGAGTCCCCCTCTCAGGCAGAGGCAGAGGCTGAGTCCCCAGAGACTCCAGAGGCAGATGAGACAGAGCAGGCAGACTCTACGGGGCATTCTTCAGTTCAGGAGCTGATGTCCAGACAAGTGACACATGCTCGTGGCTCGTCGCCTCCTCCTAGGCTCGACGGTCCACGGCGCAACGACAGACCTCCACCTCGGTCCAGTTTGCCATATCCAGTGAGGCACCAGGTGACAGCACTCTCAGCGAAGCAAATCCAGCAGATGCGTTTTGCCGACTTTCAGACGTGGTTCCCTCTAGCTCGTGACCCCCGTGCCGGTCCCGACTTCTACACCACAGTGCACGAGGACTTCTACAGGGGTTACGTCAACACCCGTGCACCGCTTCGCGCTCACCGAGTGTGCCCTTTGCAGTCGATTATAGAAGTCGGTGGTCCAGATATAGCCCAGCACTTAGAGTATCTTCAGGGGCTGACAGGTCTAATAGGTAGAGTTGGAAACTACCAGGAGGATTGGGTCAGACAGTTCTACGCCTCTTTGTGGGTTTCTCCGAATCACAAGTTCATCCATTTTGCCTTCAAAGGCAAGGATGTGAGGATATATGATGTACGTTTCCGGGAGATCTTCCACCTCGAGGAGTCAGCTACCAGGATCCACAGCTTGTGCTACGGGGATCAGGAGGCTCCTCGCCGTCCTCACGAGGGAGTTGTCCTGTCAGTGGACTTTGTACGGCCTTGCTTCAGAGAGTCGTTCGGGGAGGAGTCCAGTCGAGGCACGCGTGACCTTACGCCGACTGCCCGTATCCTGAACGAGGTACTCAGGCGGACCATCCTTCCCAGGGTTGGTGCTCACGAGACTATCACACGGCTACAACTTTGGCTACTAGCACACCTGGTCCGGAAGGAGAAGTTTGACTTATGGGATTTTATCGTCAGTGAGATGGAAGATATTATAGCATCAGGCTTCAGGGGTCACTGGCAGCTGCAGTATGTGCACTGGATTTGTTTTCTGCTAGTGTCTCGTGGAGGCTTCACAGGCCAGTTGCTCACTCTTACCCACTCAGACACAGTGTTCCCAGAGTATAACATGGCACAGCTTGTCAGTCACAGTGGCAGAGGTCAGTTGAGGCGTCAGGGCCCTCACACCAGACAGACAGGTGTACCACCTGAGCCAGCAGGACAGCATGAGAAAGTCATTCCAGGTCTGGCAGATGATGAGCTTGCAGAGCTAGACGCTCAGATTGATGCCGCAGATGATGATGCTTATGTTGATGATCTACCCTCAGATAGCTCAAATGAGGACTACCGGCCAGCTCCAGAGTACGCTCCACGGTCTCATGACCATGAGGCCGACGAGTTCGGTGCAGCTCCAGCACCAGCTTCAGGCACTTCGGAGGCTACCATCCTCTCCCTCTTGACCAACATGCAGCAGGAGCAGATCAGACAGGCAGAGGAGCAGAGAAGACAGACAGAGGAGCAAAGGAGACAGGATAAGGATGTTAGGAGACTCACCGCTCAGCAGCTTGCAGCTCAGGCTGAGGCACAGGCTCGTTAGGATGAGTTTCAGCGTTAGTTCTTATCTTATCAGATACAGCAGGCTGAGCTTCAAAAGACGCAGACTCAGATTCTTGAGAGGCTCCTTAGTTCCCGCTCTTGGCAGACTGTCACTCAGCTTCAGTTGCCCAGAGGCTCACAACACTAGTTCACCTCCCAGCCACAGCAAGCACCAGTGTCAGTGATGCCGACTCCAGCGTTACCATCCGGAGGACAGCAGAGTCAGGCACCCATTGCTCCACCCTTTCAGGCACCAGCTTCTACAGAGTGCCAGTCTCCGAGGACCCAGGTGTCCTCTTGGTTAGTTTCTCTCGGTGAGCTTCAGACGGGTTTCACACCTATCCGAGGAACTACCATAGCAGAGGCCTCTCGTGACCTTTCAGCCTCCTATCTGGAGATCACAGGAGAGGACTCCCCAGGTGCAGCTCTGCTAGCCACACCTACTCCAAAGGTTGAGGTACCCCCTCCAGCGACAGGCACGCACTTGTCCTCAGTCGCTTCGTCGGAGGTCGCACCAGACTGCTCTACACAGACAGTGACCACTCCACCTCTTACTGTTGTTCATACAGATGCTACATCAGTCGCAGTTGAGGCAGTTGAGCCAGAGGCACCAGTCCAGGCACATGAGCAGGCAGAGGCAGTCATAGTGGTGGTATCTTCACCGCCTCAGTCCCAGCCAGCAGAGCTCGTTGCAGCAGTCTCACTTGTGGCTCTGGAAGTGACTACTCCTCTCGTGGTGTCTTCACTCGTCGGGCTCCCAGACATGCTATCACCGAGGCCGGACAGTCTGAGGCCCCAGTTCAGGATGACACTCCTTTAGAGCCTTAGGGGGAGCTAGGAGAGACAGTGACAGCAACCGAGACAGCAGCTCCAGTTACAGAGGACACCCCAGTTGATCATGCACCTGCAGAGGCCGAGCCAGATGTTGAGTCAGACGAGTTAGATCTTCAGGACTTCATCATGCTCGATCGTAAAGCTGAAGCTTCTTCGGCTCCATCCCCAGCTCTAGATGCTTAGTTTTTGGTGCTAGACGCCAAAGGGGGAGAGAGGGTCGAGTATTAGAGATAAGGGGAGGGATTTTATTCTTTGATGTGTTTTAATTCCCCCCGTACTCATGCATCATGTCTACTTTATTGCACTTGTGTATATTTGTGTGATTGATGATGCTTGTGAGATACTCATATGATGTGTGTGTGACAAACTCTTGATATTCACTAATACATGTTGTGAGTTGTCACTTGGTTCATGATATGTCTCTATAATCTAATGGTAATTGAGCTTCCACGCCATACTCCGATACATATGTGAGAATATCATGAGGTACTCTAATTCTATTTCATATTCATGAGTACCATATTTGTGATTTGGATTGGGTGAGCAAGTATGCTTCATTTCTATTCACTAACCCTTGCTCAACCAATCCAAGCCACTTGAAATTCTAACCTTTCAATCTTATATCCATACTCGAGGAGTTATTGTCGTCAATCAACAAAAAGGGGGAGATTGAAGAATCATGGCCCTATTGGTTTCGGTGATTAACGTCAATTAGCGATTATTATGGCTAACGTGTGTTTTGCAGAGGCTATGCGTAGCTTAGACATAGTGATCAATATGAATGGGCATCAAAGGTTATCACTTAGCCCCCAAGATGGATATCGTTTCGGATTTCAAAGAGACATGATGAAGACCCTAGAATGATAGGCTAAGTGCCATAAGAAGATGAAGGGCACTTAGAAATAGATAGGGCTTCTATTTGATCTTTGACCGTACTATTAAGAGGGGTTGAGACTAGTAGCTTGACTTAGGAGAGCTTCATAACTTAGGTGTGGTGCACACTTGACTTCCTTAGCTCTAAGCAAGCCTATGGTGACCGTAAGATAGCCTAGAACAACTTACATATTCACCGCGATGAAAACCGAAGTTGAGGGAGCTGTTTTCTAAGCGTCAGATGCTGAGGTCCAGGGCGCCGTACGCTGTTTGGTGCGCCAGATGTTGGCGCCGGACGATGACGTAAGCACGTCCCAGCGTCCGGCGGCGTTACAGAGAGCTTCAGAGATGTCTAGTTTGCGACGGACGCGTCCGTCGCCTGGGCGTCGGACGCTCGCGAGCGTCCGGGAATATTTTCCCAGAAACCCGAGAGCAGCCAGTTGGCGCCGGACGCTAAGGCGCAGCGTCCGTCGCCAAGCATCGGAGCGTCCGGCGCCTACTGACGTACACAGTAACTAGCTGTTGGGGAAAGCGACGGAGCGTCCGTCGCCTAGTGACGGAGCGTTCGTCGCCAACTTAAAAGCTGAGCTTTTTCCAGCCCGAGGCAGTTTTGTGTGAGGGCTATTTATAGCCCCACCCCTTTCTCTCCCACCTTGCCTTTGCTCATTTCAGTTGCTGAAGTTCTTGAGAAGGTTGGGAAGAGAGCAAGAGCCCTAGAGAAAGAGAGTGATTCACGAATCCATCCATCCTCTCCTCTAGTTCATCCAAGAGTTCAAGTGTGCATCCTCTAGTTGTGAAGCTTGAGTGAGTCAAGCGAAGATCGAGACTTGTTACTTTTGGTGATCGACATCACGTAGACGGTCTGGTGGTGCTTAGGAGGAAGGTGATCGCCGGAAGATTATCGGCGGCCCTTCTCCATCGACTTGTGATCGGTTGTGGGCGGTTCACCGAGCTAGAGTGGCGAAGAACCAGCCCGTAGAGAGCACTCTACCCTTGCACAGGTAGAGGGGAGCAATACCCTTGTGCGGGTGCTCCAACGAGGACTATGGGGGAGTGTCGACTCCTCGATACCTCGGCAAAATGTCATCGTGTCAAGAATTCTATCCCTAGCTCTTTCATACTGCATTACTTTCTGCATCGTTCTTACTTTCATTGCCTTGCTACCGCTTTCATAGTCTAAGGCACACTATTCGTTAGGCACGGGGTGATTGACACTTGATAGGATTTCATTTTTGCTTTAGAAATTGGAAATAAGCCCAATTCACCCCCCCCCTCTTGGGCATCTTGATCCTTTCACCCTCACAATCACCACTTGTGGTCGACGAAGCACAATCACCAAGCTTCTCGAATCCACACCTCTTGCTCCAAACCGTCTAGGTGATGGCAATCACCAAGAGTAACAAGAAACTAGTAGCGGTATCAACTCCCAAGTGCCACTAAGATGAATCACTTCATCCAATGCACTTGATGCACTCAAATCTCTCAAATGGATGATTAATCAAGTGTGAGATGAGTGGGAGTGTATGTCACAAGCTTCTCAAGTGTATGCAATATCAGAATGAGCAATAAAGCTGCCTTGAACCGCCACACACCCTTTTATAGCCCCTCAAAGGAACTAGCCGTTATGCACTTGGAGCTGCTGAAAACGCGACCGTCGGACCCCTTTTCACCACCGTCGGACCATAGCACCTGGTCCGACGCCTTCTCCGTTCGAATTTCGACCGTTGGCGCGCAGTTCTGGTCACCGTCGGACCACTTCCATTAGTTCGGAGGCCTGGTCCGACTCCTCATCCGACGCTTGCCAGTGCCTCAAACTTTTCACTCAGTATGCAACCCTGCTTCGGACCTCACCTTCGGACTACACCACCGGACCATGCAGACTTATTCGGTGCTTCCTTAGAGCTTTACTGAAATCACCCAGGGAGCACCCGGGCTTCGGACCTGACCGTCGGACCCGAGCACCGGACCATGCATACTGGTCCGACGCCTATCTTGATCTTCTGTTGAGCCTTGATCGAGCCACCGGACCACTCGCCGTTGGTCCGACGCACCACCGGACCACTGGTCCGGAGCTTCTCTGCCTGATAGCCAGTGTTGGGAGCAGCCATCGGACCACTTCCTATGGTCCGGAGCTCCTATGCAAACTGG
Source organism: Microstegium vimineum (assembly GCA_022036555.1). Lineage (NCBI taxonomy): Eukaryota > Viridiplantae > Streptophyta > Magnoliopsida > Poales > Poaceae > Microstegium > Microstegium vimineum. The sequence continues at coordinate 26,466,079 of CM039131.1, forward strand.
TCTGACGCTTCTGTCTTGGGCAGAATTCTCTTCTCTTTGCTTCCCTTGATCTCATGTGCCACCACCAAGAGTTTCAGTGACTTGTGCATGTGTGTGGCATATTTTTATCAAGTTTTACAAGGGTTGCTCATTAGGTTAGAATGCAATGCAATGATGATCAACCTAATGGCACTCGATAGTTGTAACCACTAACTATTTTGTCCTCTTAATAGTATGGTTACCTATCCTAAATGTGATCACACCCACTATGGTGTCTTGATCACCAAAATGGAAAATCCCTAGTAATACCTTTGCCTTGATTAGCTTAGGGTTTTCCTCCTTCTTCCTTCTTCTCCAAGTGTGGAACTTGATTAGCTTTCTCCTTAGCCTCCTCCTAGCTCCATCACTTGTTATCTTCTCTTCACCTTGGTGTACTAATCCTACTCATTCACTTAGAGCTAGGTTAGTACTTAGGTTTCATCAATTACCCAAAACACTAGAGATCTTTGAATCTCCCCCTTTTTGGTAATTGATGACAACCCATATAAAATGATATGAAATATGATTTTGAGTTCAACCCGAAATGATTGATACCACTTGAAATACACGAGAATTAGAAGGTGGTCAATCATTTCTAAGTTGGTTTGTTAGTGTTAACTCCCCGTACATGTGTGCACTTCTTTGAAATTGAATCAAGCTTTGCACACATGCTTAGATAGAACTTTTGGAGGGGTTAACAACTAACAAACTATGACATGATGCTATGATTTTAAGAATAGACCTTTGAAGCGTGATACCAATCGAAGTGTGCCTTTCATTTCACCCTTAGAAACATGGTTAGCTCGATACCAATTGAAAATCAATACATACAAACGAGGATATCTAGATAACTTCCCTATGCATGCTAGTGATCAAATCATCAATCAAGATTACAACTAGTCATGCACCATACAAGCAAGAACCACTTGGAAACTAAAAACCTTCAATGCAAGCAAGCATATGAGTGAATGCACAATCAAATGCAACAAATTGTTCATAGGCTTGCTCCCCCTACTTGTGTGCTCAAATTTTAATTTTTCATTTTTCAAAATCTTATTTCTCCCCCTATTTCTAGATTCCACTTGTTTCTTTGCTCTTATCATGTTTCACATTTTAACATTCCTTCTTATTTTAACAACACAATTTCTCCCCCTTTGTAACACATTACCACAAAGAAAACCACTTGTAGTAACATGTAACACTTGAGGATACTTAGAGATATTTGTTTATCAAGTCAATTTAGAAAGAGATGGGATGAATTATCAATTTAAATTCAACCTAGATTACTTGTCATAAATACTTAACATGATTTAAACCATGGACAAGCTTCTTCACACATCTTGCAATGGTTATCTTAGCCATGTTGGTTAAGTACAAGAATAAGCATTCTAGATTAAACATGTGAGGTTGCAAGCTTATCAACATGTCATATGCCACCACTAGATCAATCAACTCATAGAAGCAATAGTGGTGCCATATGTACATATAAATCATTTTATTTTCATGAATGAGCCTATCATGAGTGATGTCTATATGCTCTACACAAAACTAGCAAAAGAATGAATGCATATGTCAATCAATTGTACCTTGCTATGTTGGAGTAGAGCCATGTCATATGTGGGGTGCATCAACTCATGTTGGAGAAATCCAAGATGTTCAACTCATTCCTTAGCTTGCAAAACCTCTTCTCACCAAGTGGCTTGGTGAAAATGTTGGTTAATTGATCATCGGTGCCCACATTGTCAATGTAAATGTCACCCTTTTGTTGATGATCTCTTATGAAGTGATGTCTCACATCTATGTTCTTTGTTCTTGAGTGTTGGACGGGGTTGTTTGTGAGCTTCACCGCACTTTCATTGTCACAAAGCAATGAGACTTTCTTGAATTGAATTCCATAGTCCTCCAAAGTAGCCTTCATCCACAATAGTTGTGCACAACAACTCCCCGCACTAATATATTCGGCTTCGGCAGTAGAGAGTGCCACACTATTTTGCTTCTTGGATGACCATGAGACTAGTGACCTTCCCAACATTTGACATGTACCACTAGTGCTCTTTCTATCCACCTTGCAACCCGCATAGTCGGAGTCCGAATATCCAATCAATTCAAACCTTGACCCCTTTGGAAACCATAGTCCAACCTCTTGTGTATGCTTTAGATATCTCAATATCCTCTTTGTGGATTTCAAATGACTCTCTCTAGGAGATGCTTGAAACCTTGCACACATGCATACACTAAACATGACATCCGGCCTTGAAGCGGTCACATAGAGTAAGCTTCCGATCATAGACCGATAGAATGTTTGATCTACCATCATGCCACTTGAGTCACTATCCAAATGTACATTAGTCCCCATGGGAGTACTAATGCCTTTAACTTCTTCTAGCCCAAACTTCTTCATCATATCTTTGATGTACTTGCCTTGACTCACAAATGTACCATTCTTCATTTGCTTGATTTGAAGTCCAAGGAAGTAACTAAGTTCACCAATCATTGACATCTCAAATTCATTAGCCATCATCTCCCCAAACTCTTCAAAAAAGTCTTGATTTGAAGACCCAAAGATAATGTCATCCACATAGATTTGCAAGATGAACAAGTCATTTCCAAACTTCTTGGTGAATAGAGTAGTATCAACCAAACCCATCTTGAACCCCTTAGAGAGGAGAAAGCTTCTCAACCGCTCATACCAAGCTCTAGGTGCTTGCTTCAACCCATAGAGAGCCTTCTTGAGCTTGAATACATGGTCAGGCTTCTTAGCATCTTCAAAACCGGGTGGTTGCTCAACATATACCTCCTCATTTATATATCCATTTAGGAATGCACTCTTGACATCCATTTGGTATAGATTGATATTGTGTGCACAAGCATAGGCCAATATAATTCTTATTGCCTCTAATCTTGCCATTGGAGCATATGTTTCCCCAAAGTCAAGACCTTCAACTTGTGAGTAACCTTGAGCTACTAGTCTTGCTTTGTTCCTTACCACTATTCCATCTTGATCTTGCTTGTTCTTGAAAACCCATTTAGTTCCAATGACATTTTTCTATTTTCTCTGTCTACCAATTCCCAAACTTGATTTCTTGTGAAGTTGTTGAGCTCTTCATGCATAGCATTGATCCAATCAACATCCTTCAAAGCTTCATCAATCTTGGTTGGCTCAAATGATGAGACAAACGAATAATGCTCAGAAAATGAAGCCAATCTTGATCTTATTTGAACACCACTTTGAATGCCTCCAATGACTTGATCTAAAGCATGATCTCTTGCAATGTTGGTAGGTTGAAGCACTTGTATGTTGATGTCATTTGGTTGAGATGATGAACTAGCTTGAACTTGATCTTCACTTGCATTTGCTTGATCTTGAGTTGGAGAACCACTAGCTTGCTCACTTGGAATTGTAACTTGATCTTCATCTTCATCTTGGACTTGTCTTGGTCTAATGTCACCAATAACCATATCTTTCATTGCATTGACCAACTTGTCACCTCTCACATCATCCAAGTTTTCTTCTTCATCTTGAGAGCCTTGAGTTTCATCAAATTCAACATCATGTACTTCCTCAAGAATTCCACTAGTCAAGTTCCATACTCTATAAGCCTTGCTAGTTGTTGAGTAACCAAGTAGAAATCCCTCATCACATTTTTTCTCAAACTTGCTCAACCTTGTTCCCTTCTTCAAGATATAACACTTGCACCCAAACACCCTAAAGTAGGCAATGTTTGGTTTTCTTCCATTCAATAGCTCATAGGGAGTCTTCTCAATCATTCCATGACAATAGAGACGGTTGCTAGAGTAGCAAGCCATATTGATAGCTTCGGCCCAAAAATACTCACTAACATTGTATTCACTTACATTGATCTTGCTATATCGATCAAGGATCTATTCTTACTTTCAACTATCTCATTGGATTGAGGAGTATACTTTGGAGAGAATTGATGATTGATTCCAAAGTCATCACAAAGTTCTTCAACTCTTGTGTTCTTGAACTCACTCCCATTGTCACTTCTAACTCTCTTGATTGTTGTTTCAAACTCATTTTGGCACCTCTTGACAAATGACTTGAAGATATCAAATGTGTCACTCTTGTCACTCAAGAAGAATACCCATGTGTATCTTGTGAAGTCATCCACTATCACAAATCCATACTTGTTGCCACCAATGCTTATGTATGTTGTTGGCCCAAAGAGATCCATGTGCAATAACTCAAAAGCTTTGCTTGTACTCATGATGATCTTCTTTGGATGAGTGTTGCCAACTTGCTTTCTGGCTTGACATGCACTACATAGCTTGTCCTTCTCAAATGTGACATCTTTCAAGGCCTTCACTAGATCATGCTTGATTAGCTTGTTCAATTACTTCATGCCAACATGTCCAAGCCTTCTATGCCACAACCAATCCATGCTAGATCTTGAAATGAGACATGTAAAGAGTTGGGTTTCATTAGCATTGAAATCCACTAGGTAGAGATTCTCATACTGAAATCCTTTAAAGATCATGTTTGAACCATCCACACTAATGATTTCCACATCCCCTACTCCAAAGATGCACTTGAAACCGAGATCACATAATTGGGCAACCGACAATAGATTAAACTCAAGCCTTTCCACTAGAAGCACATTGCTAATGCTTAGATCATTGGAGATAGCAATCTTTCCAAGCCCTTTCACCTAGCCTTTGCCTTTGTCACCAAATGTGATACTATCAAATCCATGAGTGTTATCTTGGTTGATTGAGTTGAACATCCTTCCATCACCGGTCATGTGTTGAGTGCACCCACTCTCAAGCACCCAATGCCTCCCTCTGGCTTTGTAATTGACCTACAAGAGAGATCAATTCTTTTTAGGTACCCAAACTTGCTTGGGTCCTCCAAGGTTAGTTACCAAAGATTTTGGTACCCAAATGGACTTCTTGGAAGCCATCCATGGGCACCAACAAACTTGGCATAAGCTCCATGAGTACCCATGGCAAAAGTACATAGAATGAATCAAATCTAATGGAGGATACATCTTGTTTGGCCTTCTTGTTCACACATTGATGCTCATTGTGACCAACTTGCTTGCAACTCTTGCAATAGCTACCGGTGTTCTTCATAAAATGAGTTTTGTGAGAAACAAAGGCGGCCTTGCCTTTCTTGGGGGTATAGTCCAATCCCACTTTGTAGAGAGAAGCTCTTTGGCTACCCAAGCACATGAGCAAGTGGTCCTCACCTCCATAAGCCTTAGCTAAGGAGTGATTGAGCTTTGTAACCTCCTTCTTGAGGGTTTCATTTTCCACCATTAGTGAAGCATCACAAGTGAAACCATCACTAGTAGATGAAGTAGGAATGATAGTGCTACAAGAGGGGTTAGTGGGAGCAACAATGATAGGAGTATAAAAAGATTCATCAAGAATATCACAAGTAACCCCCATGTCACATGTTTGAACAATCTCCTTCTTACTTTGATTAAGGAGGGAGGAATGAGCTCTTTCAAGCTTAGAGTGAGACTTCACTAGCTACTCATGCGCTTCCATTAGCCTCTCATGAGATGTCACGGCCTCATCAAGGTTTTTCTCAAGAGCCACATTGGCCTTGCACAATTCCTTGCACTCCTTCCTCTTCTTTTCAATGTAATCCTTAGCTTGTTCAAGCATGTCCATGAGTTCCTCCCTTGAGGGCTCCTCACTATCACTATCACTCTCACTCTAACTCTCATCATGAGAAAGTACCTTAGTGGACTTAGCCATGAAGCATGATGATGGAGTGTCAAATAGAGAGATCTTGTCCATCATTGCAATACTTGCAAAGGCCTTCTTCTTGGTAGTGGTCTTCTTTTCATGATCACTATCTTCACCACATGAAGAAGAATCACTATCCCAAGTGACAATATGAGAGTAGCCCTTCTTCTTCTTCTTCTTGTCAAATAGGGGCTTCTTCTCTTTCTTTCCTTTCTTCTTGTGATCATCATCCTTGTCACTATTGTAAGGACAATGAGCAATGAGATGATCAAAACTTCCACACTTGAAGCACTTCCTTGGTTCATCATAGTTCTTGGATGAAGTCCTCTTTCTGCTTGCACCATAGCCCTTCTTCTTCATGAATCTTCCAAATTTATTCACAAAGAGAGCCATTTCCTCTTCATCAAGATCACTAGCACTTTGGTCTTCACTTTCACTAGATTCTTCAATCTTGCTCTTGCCCTTGCTTTTATGTGATGATGTAGCTTTGAATGCTACACTCTTCTTTTTTCATCCTTTTTGTCTTCCTTCTTGACATCTTCTTCCTTGTTCTCTTGATATACATCTTGAGTCATCACATCCCCCAAGACTTGATTTGGAGTCATGTTGTCTAGCCCACTTCTCACAATCAAGGTCACAAGTGTGTCAAACCGGGATGGAAGACACCTCAAGAACTTGTGAGAGAAGTCCTTGTCCTCAACCTTCTCACCAAGAGTCATGAGATCATTGACTAGCACTTGAAGCCTATGGAACATCTCCGGCACAGTTCCATCATCATTCATCTTGAAGCTAGCAAACTTTTCTTTGAGAATATATGCCTTGGCCCCCTTGACGGCTTATGTGCCTTCAAATGATTCTTCAAGCTTCTTCCAAGCCTCATGAGCACTCTCTAAATTCTTGATTTGCTCAAAGACCTTCTCATCAAGAGCCTCATGGATAGCACTAAGAGCAATGTCATTGTGTTGAAGCTTCTCTTCCTATTGTGTAGTTGGAGCATCCACATTTGCAACCTCAAATTTCTTGTCCACCACAAGCCACACCTTCCGGCTAATTGACTTGATGTGTGCGGTAATCTTGACCTTCCAATAGACATAGTTGGAACCATCAAATCTTAGTGGTTTCTTCATGTTGTTGATTTGAGCCATGATCACACCGTAGGTTGTTAAGCCTCAAATTGACGGTGTACTCGCTTTGATACCACTTGAAAGGTCCTATCCAAGGCTAGAGGGGGGTGAATAGCCTAAGTTGAAATCTAAAAACAAACTCAACAACAAGTTAGACAACAAAATGGCGAAGCTAGACTTGCACTAGCCTACTAGGGGATGCAAAGCCACCTATCCACAATTTCTATCCTAATGAACTCTAGGATCCCACAATGCCTACACAAGTCTAGTAGCCCTCTAGGCACAACCTAATATACTAAGACAAGTATGAAAAAGGTAATGCAAAGATGGGAAGAGTGATTATACCGACTTGTAGAGGTCTAGAGCCAATCAAATGAGAAACTCCAATGTAGCCAATCAATCACAAAGGAGAGACAAGGTTGACACTTGATTTTTCTTCCAAGGTTCACTAGATTGCCAACTAGCTACGTCCTCGTTGTGTCGGCTCACTCACTTGAGGTTCACGAGCTAATTGGCATCACACGCCAAACCCGTCATCGGGTGCCGCACAACCAACACAGATGAGGGCACTCAAAGACACGAGCAATCCACTAGAGTTACCTTTGCGATCTCCCACGGGGAAGGCACAAGAACCCCTCACAATCACCACTTGTGGTCGACGAAACACAATCACCAAGCTTCTCGAATCCACACCGCTTGCTCCAAACCGTCTAGGTGATGGCAATCACCAAGAGTAACAAGAAACTAGCAGCAGTATCAACTCCCAAGTGCCACTAAGATGAATCACTTCATCCAATGCACTTGATGCACTCAAATCTCTCAAATGGATGATTAATCAAGTGTGAGATGAGTGGGAGTGTATGTCACAAGCTTCTCAAGTGTATGCAATATCAGAATGAGCAATAAAGCTGCCTTGAACCGCCACACACCCTTTTATAGCCCCTCAAAGGAACTAGCCGTTATGCACTTGGAGCTGCTGAAAACGCGACCGTCGGACCCCTTTTCACCACCGTCGGACCATAGCACCTGGTCCGACGCCTTCTCCATTCGAATTTCGACCGTTGGCGCGCAGTTCTGGCCACCGTCGGACCACTTCCATTAGTTCGGAGGCCTGGTCCGACTCCTCATCCGACGCTTGCCAGTGCCTCAAACTTTTCACTCAGTATGCAACCCTGCTTCGGACCTCACCTTCGGACTACACCACCGGACCATGCAGACTTATTCGGTGCTTCCTTAGAGCTTTACTGAAATCACCCAGGGAGCACCCGGGCTTCGGACCTGACCGTCGGACCCGAGCACCGGACCATGCATACTGGTCCGACGCCTATCTTGATCTTCTGTTGAGCCTTGATCGAGCCACCGGACCACTCGCCGTTGGTCCGACGCACCACCGGACCACTGGTCCGGAGCTTCTCTGCCTGATAGCCAGTGTTGGGAGCAGCCATCGGACCACTTCCTATGGTCCGGAGCTCCTATGCAAACTGGTCTGACGCTTCTGTCTTGGGCAGAATTCTCTTCTCTTTGCTTCCCTTGATCTCATGTGCCACCACCAAGAGTTTCAGTGACTTGTGCATGTGTGTGGCATATTTTTATCAAGTTTTACAAGGGTTGCTCATTAGGTTAGAATGCAATGCAATGATGATCAACCTAATGGCACTCGATAGTTGTAACCACTAACTATTTTGTCCTCTTAATAGTATGGTTACCTATCCTAAATGTGATCACACCCACTATGGTGTCTTGATCACCAAAATGGAAAATCCCTAGTAATACCTTTGCCTTGATTAGCTTAGGGTTTTCCTCCTTCTTCCTTCTTCTCCAAGTGTGGAACTTGATTAGCTTTCTCCTTAGCCTCCTCCTAGCTCCATCACTTGTTATCTTCTCTTCACCTTGGTGTACTAATCCTACTCATTCACTTAGAGCTAGGTTAGTACTTAGGTTTCATCAATTACCCAAAACACTAGAGATCTTTCACAGGGGACGGGGCAGATCTAACTACGTGTGGCGGTCCCACCGTAATGCAGGTCCCCCGGGCTCCAGAATTGCCGACCCAAATCCCACTCCTGCTGACCCCCCGCTCGCGGCGCCGGCGGTAGCGGCGGGCGCCCTTAGGATCGACGACGCGAGAATGTGACGAGGACAAGCAGCTTACTGGTGAAGCAATTTTAAATTATCGAGAATCCTTGAACAACAACAAACTTTTGTTAAATTTTTTATTGTTCTTGTGAGAGCAATCACTGAAGAATCATGACCCTAATGGTTTCGGTGATTTACGACAATTGAAGATTTTTATGGCTAACGTGTGTTTTGAAGAGGTTATGCGTAGCTTAGCCATAGTGATCAATGAGAATGGACATCAACGGTTATCACTAAGCCCCCAAGATGGATATCGTTTCAGATTTCAAAGAGACATGATGAAGACCCTAGAGTGATAGGTCTAAGTGCCATAAGGAGATGAAGGGCACTTAGAAATAGATACGGCTTTATTTGATCTTTGACCGCACTATCAAGGGGGGTCTAGATGAGTAGCTTGACTTAGGAGAGCTTCATGACTTAGGTGTGGTGCACACTTGACTTACTTAGCTCTAAGCAAGTCTATGGTGACCGTAAGATAGCCTAGAACAACTTTTGTATTCATCGCGACGAAAATCAAAGTTGAGAGAGGCAAGATCTGGGCGACGGATGTTGCAGACAGAGGCGTCGGACGTTGTCTGTCGCGCAAGACTTAGGCGTCGGACGCTGGGGTGTTAGCCCCCGAGCGTCCACCGGTCTACCCGAGAGGTCTGATTCAGCCTAAGTAAACACGAGGGCGACGGACGTTGTCCGTCGGCCTGGCGTCGAACGCAGGGAGAGCGTCCTTCGGCCTTCCAGAGAGGGTTGTTTTCAGCCAGCCTCAGCCAGTAGCGTCGAACGCTGGAGCGTAGCATACGTCGCCCCTGCGATGGAGCGTCCGTCGCCTGTTCAAATGAACAGCAACTAGCCGTTGGGCAGAGCGACGGAGCGTCCGTCGCCAACTTAAATCAAACAGTTTTCTTCAGCTCGATGCAATTTGTGTGAGGGGCTATTTATAGCCCACCCCTTGCCTTTCCACCTCGCCTTTGCTCATTTGAATTGTTGGTTGCTTTGAGAAGGTGGAGAAGAGAGCAAGAGCCCTAGAGAGAGTGATTTGCGAATCCATCCATCCATCTTCTCCTCTAGTTCATCCAAGAGATCAAGTGTGCATCCACTCTAGTTGTGAGACTTGATTGAGTCAAGTGAAGATCAAGGCTTGTTACTCTTGGTGATCAACATCACCTAGACGGTCCGGTGGTGCTTGGAGAAAGGTGATCGCCGCGAGGATTGTCGGTGGCCCTTCTCCATCGATTTGTGATCGGTTATGGGCGGTTCACCGAGCCGGAGTGGCGAAGAAAACCAGCCCGTAGAGAGCACTCATCCCTTGCGCGGGATTGAGGGGTGGCTATACCTTGCGAGGTGCTCCAACGAGGACTAGGGGGGAGTGTCGACTCCACGATACCTCGACAAAACTTCGCCGTGTCAAGAATCTCTATCCCTAGCTCTTTCATACCGCATTACATTCCGCACTTGTTCTTCAATTCATACTAGAATTGTGTATGGTGTTTTCGCTTTCCTTGGCTTGCTACCGCTGTCTACCTAGGACACATAATCGGTAGGCACTAGGGGGTAATTGGCATTGCTAGGATTTTATATTTACTTTAGAAATTTGAAATAAGCCCAATTCACCCCTTCTTGGGCATCTTGATCCTTTCAATCACCAAGTATATCCTCAAAAGATAAATCGTCTTATAATTTGAAGAGATTTCAATGTTGACCCATTATTGTGTGGTGCTGCTTTTTTTCACTGATAAATCTTATGATATGCCACTGAATAGCTATACAATCTACAATATAGTCAATGTAACACCAATGGTATGATAACAACATTGGAAACTATTCTCGGGCATAATATAATCTTCTTAGGCTAGAAACAGATATCTTCTCCCTCTTTTTGAGATGATCCTTAGTTCACACCACGCCTCTTACATAGTGATCTGCTATAACTAGGCCCACTACGGTGTGTTCTTTCAGCCCAAGCGAGTTCCACATCCTTCATTTGAAATTTTATTGGGCCAGGACATGTTTTACTTCAATGGGGAGAACAGGGAAATCGTCTGCACATATACAACAGAAACAACAATTCGATTGTGAGAACAGCAACTTTCAAAAAGGTTAAACTAATGAACTGATAAAAAAATATGTGATGTTGTTTTACGTGTATCCATAAAAAGAGTAGTAAGAATGTGCTCACCATTTTTTAAAATTCTTTTTTTTTTGCTGAAAGCATCTGATTTAACAGATCAATGTGCTTAATATTGTCAAATGTTTACTTGACTACTAGCATATCCGAACGCAAATAAACTGAAATGCAGCTTTCAAAGCTTACCACTCGGGGCAAACGAACTAACGAATTTGCCATATTTCGTCAAAACAGACCATGCCTACGTTATTAAAATGACATGAATAAGGTCGTGAGCAAATCCTAAATTCCAGTGTTACAAACTAGCAAATCCTGCCATAGCTAAAATATAGTTGACACGTTGGTTTCGCACACCTCTAACTTCTAGAAAAATGCCCTATGCTGATCATAAGTGACGAAGAGCAAGCAAAAAAATATAAGGAAAAAGCAAATATCAAGCCGAAAAAATGTAATGCAACCAAATATTTATATGGGCATTGATCGTAAATGTTGACAAGAGATAACATCTAGTAACTTTTACATGTAGAGGTCTGCTCCGGTACTCCTCCCTAAAAATTCTGCACGCATCTCAAAGCAGCTAATTAAAGTAATTAAATTTTTCTTAATTATTTTCTGTTTGGGCCACGCTAAGAGGCCCTGAGTCTAGGCCCTGACCCAATATAAAGTCCATGTCACAGACCAAAAGATGCAAACAGCCGTGGCTCACTAGCCTCGACGAGGTGGCAACAAGGAAGCAGGGAAGCTGGCAATAGCCCCGGTGATGAGGAAGCAGAGGAACATGCACGGAAGCTTGCATTAATTAAGAAAAAATGCTAGCAATGAGGCCGGGTGGAGGTGCCGATGTGCTGGCCGGCGTCACTCTCGGCCGGACGGGTGTCGCTGCTCCGAATTGTCACCACGGCAGCGGAGGCAGATTCAGTAACTTTGCTTCCTCACGTTACGTTGTAACTTATCTACTGCTATCCACCGTAGACTTTCCATCCGACGGCTGTCCAAACAAAGTGACATAAACAAAGCGGAGAAGGCAAGGGCAAGTAGACTCTGTAGTACTGAACACAAGAGTACAAAGTGATTAAAAAAAGGAACGTGGATATGTAGCATGACTGAAGACGTTTTAAAATAAGTTAGAGCTACTACCTCTATTCCAAAAAAAAAATGTAATTCTTACTTTTTAAAAAGTCAAACAGTTTGAACTTTGACTAAATTTATATAAAAAAGTACTAAGATTCGTGATATAAAACTAGTATCATTAGATTAGTTATATAATATATTTTTATAATAAAATTATTTAGAGACATAAATGTTAATATTATTTAATATAAAGTTGGTCAAACATTAGGAATCTTGACCACCACGATTCCCACAATTGTTTTCTTTTAGAGACGGAGGTAGTACTTATTAGCTCTTAGTATTTTCTATATAAAAGTAGTAGTTTATTTATGGTATTAAGTTTTTTTCTTTAAAATAGTTTAAATGTAAAAAAAGAGTAATAGCAATTGTCATGTCATACCTCCTCCGTCTCTAAATAGAAGTCATTCTTATTTTCTGAGAAGTCAAACTTTTTAAACTTTGACCAATTATATATAAAAGAATATAAATATTTATAATATATAATTATATTATAAAAAATTATTTAGAGTTGTTTTTCCTTATTTTAGTTTTTTTTTATTTTCAACGAGGAATGAAATGTCGGCTCCTACACCTTTTGGATATTATATTGTAGAGTAGTAGTTGACGTGACTTTTTCTTTTTAGTTTATTGTTCTTTAGATCAAATTTGTATATCTATTTTTTCATTTTATTTTTCTAGCTGCATTGTTGCTAGCGCGTTTTTTCTCAATGTTTTTATTTTTAAAATCCAATTTTATAAAAATCTCTGTTTCTAATTTCAAAATTCATTTTCCCCTTTTTACTCATCTTTTCCTTTGCTTTTGTTTTCTATGTGAACATATGTACTGTGCTATTTCTTTCTCATTCCATTTTTTTCTTTTTTTTCACATACCATATGTGCATGCAGCGAAGCGCGTATACTGTGCTATTAGTATATACATCCAAGTAGAAGAAAATATAGAGCATGCACCTGGAGGTTCTAGAAATAGAACTGTGGGCGTGCATCAAGGGCGTGAAGGCAGACCGGGGGTTGGGCATTTCTAGTTTTGTCTCAAAACAAAAGCTAGTATAGGCACGCAAGCGCTGAAGAATGTTGATTTTAGATTATCAGCTATGGGATGATTTGTGCAAAAGCTAAAGGAGCTGCTAGCGGGAGAATTTTTAGATGCCCAATTTTCTTGTACACCGCGTTTATGCAATAGAGTTGCACATGAATTAGGTTGTGTGGATAGGTTATGTCAGGAAGACGTCATTTATGGTTCTGGTAATCTACCAGATTATATTTATGTGTTGGTGACCAGTGATTTATCTGGCTCACAAGTTTAATAGAATCACGTGGTTCCAAAAAAGAGTATATACATTTGAATATCATTCACAAAAGATATGATTTTTGTGGGGATAAGCCTGATAGGCGATTAATATGTTGCTAAAAGTTTATGTTACTTTTTTATACATTTTAACTATTTTAAAGGAAAAAACTTAATACCATAAAGAACTTGTACTTTTATATACAAAATACCAAGAGCTAATAAGTAGCTCTAACTTAATTTTCCGTATTTAAAAACGTCTTCATTCATACTACATACCCACGTTCCTTTTTTTAATCGTTTTGTATTCTTGTGTTCAGTACTACAGTCTACTCCCGCTTGCCTCCTCCGCTTTGTTTATGCCGCTTTGTTTGGACAGCCCTCGGATGGAAAGTCTAGGGTGGATAGCAGTAGGTAAGTTACAACGTATCGTGAAGGAGTAAAGTTACTGAATCTGCGTCCCACGGCAGCGCCATCTCCTTCCTCGATGGATAAATAAATGATGGAGTAGTACACAAATGCACAAGGGTTTTTTTTATTGATACAATTACAATTTTTTGTCTTTAGAGAAGTATCATTACAATTCGCCTATTTCAATTCATACTATTACAACTTTGTTATCCTCGCACGAACACCACTGTATACGTTTAGGAACGTCTTTGGGCCACCTGCAGGCGTATGCACGACACCGTATTTTCGTATGGACGCCCCATGCCCTTGTGTCAAGTGGATGATGTCCACCACGCAGTACGCTCCCTCTCTTCCTCATCTCACTTGACTATGTTCTTTCAGACTCAGCTCATCACTCTCCCTCCCTCCCTCCCCACGACGGCGGCGACCAGATCGCCGGCGACTCCAACCTCGGTGGCGACCATAAGCACCCAGCCTCAAGGCCCTTTGCGATGCACCCCGTCGTCTGCAATGGGTGATCCGCAGCCGCACGTCCCGCTGGAGATGGTGGACGACGAGGGCAGGTATGGATCTTCTTCCTCCTTTTGTGCCCTTTGACGCTTCTGGTCTTGCCTCCAGTAGAGTTGTTTTGGATGCAGACTATATCGTTATCCATTGATTGGATTTGGGGATTGTTCTGTTTGTTGCTAGGGTTTCGTTATTCTCACTAGAAATTAAAGTGGAAGGATTCTGTAGCAAAGACAGTAGTGGTAGAAAATCTTACACAAAGGGACGAGTGATTAAAAGTGGAATGTTGAAGTAGCTGCATTTTCTTTCGATTTGCTGTTGAGAAGCCTGCGCAATGAGTTCCAATTGTCCAGTAGCCAATCTCCCATGCTATGGTTCTTTGACAAAAGGGTGTGTGAAAATGTCAGGCTAGAGAATGATTTTCAGATGCATGACTTGTTTCAAATGTATAAGGATATAGATGGGCACAATTGGTTGTATCATATTGCATATGGAATTTTTGACATTGAGAATGAGAACAACTGTTTGGAGAATGCAGTAGGAGCTGTTTTCCCAAATGCTGAAAATAGGAAATGCATGAGACACCTGTACCAGAATTTCATGAAGCACTAGCTACACAGGTGATGTTTTCACTGATCACCTGTACCCAGCAGCTAGGAGCTACAAAAAAGTGATGTTTTCACTGATCACCTGTACCCAACAGCTAGGAGCTACACAAAAGATGTGGAGGATTTGGCCACTTTCAAAAAACTTGCAAAGATGCAGAGGTTGGTGAAGATGGTGAAAGAGGTCAATGCAGGAACAAAAGGTGAGAATTTCGACTAACTGCTACTAACCTGAAACATGAACCAACTCATATCAACTAACTAATTTTTCGAATCATGCTTGCAGAAAGAAGACCGTAGAAGATGATGGTGGTCCCTCAGAGGTGAAGAATCAGAAGAAACAGGGCTCCAAATTGTAATGGTCTCTGATGCTTTTGGCAAAATTCTTGTAGTGATGTGATGCTTTTGGGGACAAAAACTTGTATGTGTCTCTGATCATTTTGGGCACATGAATTTGTAATGGCTAAAGGCCTCAAAACACTATGAAGTGAATGCTGATGGCATGGGTAATATTTCTGTGAGATGCACTAGACTGATGGCATCAAAAACTTATGTAATATATTTCTGTGAACTGGTCTATCATGACCTGGGAATATATATGTTAAGTTATGTATTATTTCTATGAAATTCTCTGAGAACTTTTTTTTGGACAGTTGTCAAGCTGCTGAAATTTGTTTCTGTAAATTTGGAATTTTGTTCAGTTTGGAGTCAGTGCACTGTTAAGTTTGAACAAACATGCTGCAGAAACTTGTTTATATTGCAAACAAACACAGCTCCAATTACAGACCAAATGCTTACATAACTCATCATTTATCACATGTCAGTGCACAAAAGCTACCCAAAATCTAAGCTGACAGTTCCTAACCTCTTCTTTCAGTTCTTTCACTTCAGTCTTCAGATTGCCAATGTCTTGTTTGATGTCAGCAAGCTGCATCTTCAAATCAAGTGCCACCATCTTTAAGTCTCCACTTGTCTGCTGGAACTCTTGAACAACAGTAGCAGCAGGCTGCTGGAGCTGGACGACTTCAATAGCACCAATTGGATTGTGTCCAGGACCAAAACAACTCTCATATCCTCAAACCACCATTTACCACATCTCTTTGGACACTTGTAGTAGATGTTGCCGTTCTTGCTCAAGCGCTTGACAACAGGGACGGAGCACTGGGGGCCGTCGACGAGTGGGAGAGTCCTCCCTGGCAGTGAAGAGCTCGAAGCCATGGTGTCCATGGGCACGCGAAGCCAGCAGGGCACAAGGGCGGCGGAAACGGCGGGCTGCAACAGCAGCTACGACGGGGGAGCCAACAGGCAGCAACAGCAGCGGCGACGGCGGAGCTGACAGGCTGCAACAGCAGCCGCGGTGGCGGCCGGCTCCAACTGCAGCGGCGGCGGCGGCCAGCTCGAACTACGGCGGTGGCGCCTAACTAGCACCGGGACGAGGAGGAAAGAGCGTGGCGAGGCCTGATCCACTTCACACAAGGGTACCAGCGTCCATACAGAAATACAGTGGCGTGCATACGCCTGCAGGTGACCCAAAGACGTTCCCAAACGTATACAATGGTGTTCGTGTGAGGATAACAAAGTTGTAATGGTATGAATTGAAATAGGCGAATTGTAATGGTACTCCTCCAAAGACTAAAAATTGTAATGGTATCAATCCAAAAAAAATCCAAAAAACCCAAGGAGCAAATGCGCAATGGGTGATGTGATTCTGTGAGGCAGAGATCATCAATCGACTTGAGGTGCCGCCGGCATGCCGCTTCGTCTGCCACTTGCCTCAGGGTCGCTGCTCCCGAATGGCTACGGCGGCGTGCCGCCGTCTCCTTCATCAACCACTAAAGAAGGGAAGTTTCTTATTACGGCGACTTTATTTTGGGATCAAGCCGGGCCAGACTCGAGCTGGGTTAATTGGACGGGCTAGGTCCAAACGTGGCTTAGATAGTAATTAATTAAGGAAAATAGTTATTTTAATTATCTGCTTTAAGATGCGTGCAATTTTCTTTAGGGAGGACTACTGGAGCATATGCCTTACATGTATTACTATAATGTGTAGGAGAATATATATATATATAAAAGTAGTAATACCATCAAGACGCATCAGCGATTTCTTTTGAACAAATAATTCTAGGAACCCTGAAGACATGTGGGTGTGGGCTTTGTGCAAACAGCGCGTGATGCAATGCATGCAATATAGCTACAGCTATATCATACATTATCTTCTTCAGGCTTGTCCGAAGGTCTGATAAGAGGGGCTACCCTTTCAGAAATGATTGCCTTACCATGCTCGTCCTTTTTGACAGGGTACAACACATAGTGTTGGATAATGAATACGACATCAAAGAAAACCGTCTCCTACAAAACCAAAGAGAATATTTTAATTTTCTGCAAGCAGCATGAGCAATTTCTGCACAGATAACAATGTGTTGTAAAAATAATAATAATATGTTGTTGACATTGGAAGCTGTGCTCACCAATGAAAGAAGGGTTTTCCCAATGTTTCCATAGAAATTTACTAACGTATCTGCAACACAATTGTTCAGTGAGAGAAACAGTAGTTATGCAATACAAACCATCAAGTAAAATCAAAGGACAGATGCAGCTTACGTTGATCTATAGATTGGACACCCATCTGACAAAAATTCAGCACGCCTCCTGTGAGATCAAGTAAAATATTGCCAACGCTCCAACCAATTGTACTCTTCCGCCTGAAATTCATGATGGCCTAAGGCAGATAGGAAGAAGAATCAGTAGGTTCAAATTAGATTGCAGAAATAGAATAGGCTCTGAACTACTTTCTTATTTTAGTAGAATCTGAAGGGAGAAAAGGAAAATCTAGGAAGAAAACTTTTGGCCTGATTTCCATGTGTCAAGTGCATAATAGGAACTGACAGTGACTTCTAGATTTCAACTATCCATGTCCTTTTGCATATTTGGATCAAAATTTTAACAAAAAAACAAATGCACAGATTTGTCCCTCCATATGAGTGTAATTTTATTAGGCTGAATAAATATATAAATATAGCATGACAAAAAGTAGTTGCCAAATCTGTATCTTAGTAACTGTATCCAAAATGTCACATTTTTTACTGGATGGAGTACCATGCTAGCTATAGATGCATTATGCTGAACTTTTATTATGATTGACCATGTACTCTGTTGTATATCGAATGCGCCACTTGTTCCCAAATATACAGATGTCAAGAGACAACCAAGCTTTTGAATAAATAGAGTATTTCAATATTTATCAGCACCTGAGGAATGTACTTGATTGCTGTCATGCCAACTTGTATTGAACTGAAATTCACATTGAACAAAGGGGAGGGGGGAAATAAGTGCCACAATTACCAAGAGGATCAAGATTTTGATCTTGAATGAACTGCTACCCTAGCCGGATGAGAACTATCAAAAATTTCAAATAATGAAGATTAAGAGAACTTACTTGAATACATCAATAAGCCAAAGCCAGTCACTTTTTGGCCAAGCAATAATGAGGCAAACAAGAGCGGCAATCCAGACGATAGCAGAAATTGATATGCAAACTTTGGAGACTTTCTGTGTTCCTCGCTATATGTTTCGAGTTTCGATAATTCAACAAAGTTTAGGAGTCAGCAACAGCCAAGAGAAAACTTCATGGCTAATGACATAGCAAACTAACCTCGTATATGTAAACTTGAAAAACAGTAAAGGCTGTCAATGCTACAGCATGTAGTGAAAAAGCAACATCATTTGCAGCAACAGGAATCATCTGCATAAAGGAAAAATGAAATGTCAAATGAATTGTGGAATACATTTCATAATTGAAACTTGTTAACTATAAAGAACAAGACAAAGCGTCAAGGGGTTCACGGCGCAATGGCAAAGGCCATTGATTGGGGGGCTCCCACCCAGGGTTCAAATCCTGGATGCGACACTTTATTCTGGATTTATTCCAGAATTTTCCGGCGCTATGCATTAAGTGGTAGGCGACGTTCCCGTCGACAGCGAGGCGCCTGTGGTGACTTCGTCAACTTCAAGATTTGCCGGCTCAGTCCTTCGAAGGTGCTCATAGGGGTAGGGCTTGCGTGCGTGTGTTCGTAGGGGCGAGTGTGCGTACGTGTTGAGCGTCTGCGTTGTACTGTGTAATCTAAAAAAAAAAAACAAGACAAAGCATGCACTGCCACAATGAAATATGCACTACATTACGATCATGGATGCAAAATGTCTGTTCACAGATGTTATTGCAAATATACTTTTAGTTAACTTGTTCAGATTTGTTATCCGAAAGAATTATTTGTTACTTTCCTTAGATTAGATTAGTTAGCAGGTTTGTTAGATACCTAGATGCCTGGTCTATAAAGGCAGATGTGAGACATATGTTGGGCAAGCAGAAATAGATCTAATAAAAGCAGCTCAGACCCTCCAGAGGGAGGGTGAGTTAGCCGATCTATCTGCTGTTCTCGTATCCCATTCCCAATCAATCTACTATGGCGTCTTTGGTATCAAAGCAACAATTATATAACAACAATATGACTATTATAACTTTGTTTCTAACAGTGTTAAGGTTTGGTTCCAAAATTTTAACTTGACTATGCAGCTTAAAGTCAGTGCTGGGGATATCTTTCTTATCACATCATCACGTTTCCTTTCCATACATCTTCAGGCTTTTAATTTAAGTTGCTGCAGGTGTGTGTGCTATTTGTTCTCACTGCTATCTAAATATTTTTTTTGTTGGCATGTGCAAAGTATCTGAATTCCCTCATAGATCATTTCTAATGAAAGGTCGTTTTAGATTTTTTAAACTATATGCAGGCTTATTTTTATACATAGTTCTAAGTAATGTTTTCTGGAATGAGATTTTCAAACTATAACCCAGGTGATATGGCAAACTGCACCTGCTCGGGTCTTCAGAATAAATAGATTGTTGACAACATGTTTTTATCAGATTAGATAAAGAGGCTATAAAGGAAAAGCTAATTTTCAAATCTACAAATTGTTTCTTTTGCTCAAAGGTAATAATTTTTATCCTATTCTTTATCAAGCTGACAGTATAATCCAGCTATCTTTGCAAAATATGTTTAATTGTTCCATTGAAATTAAATAAAACTGATGAAAGGGATGTGTGCTTACTGATATTCTGAATTTTTTTTGGCTTATCTAAAGATTTAGAGTATTCAATTCCAAATAGGGAAATGTCAGTCCTCCGAATTTGTTTGGGCTGTGTCTGTCCACCGAATTTGTTTGAGGCCTTGGACCCTTGATCAAGCTGACAGTATAATCCAGCTATGTAAACAATTTTTTTATTGTTAGAAGTACATTCCTCCAACAGTCCAAGCCACAGGAAACAGTTATTGTTAGAAGTAAACAAAATTGAATTGTGATGGACTTTATAATCCAGCTATGTACAATTCATGTAGGGCTACAAGAATATTTCCATCATAATCCAGCTATGTACTTATGATGGAATTTCCAGGAGAATTTCAATGCTTGAGGCCAAATAAATGTTCAAACCTTAAAATATTTCTTGTGTTCTTCACAGCGTGATTAATGTTGCACTTTTTTTCTTTCAATCATGCTTTTGTTAAATGGCCTGTGTTCCACACGATTAAATGCACAATCCAGAGATTTGTTTGATCTGCATGATAACTAAGTTTTTGTGTCCTTTACTCAGGTTACATACAATGTCTTGATTATTCTAGCTTTGATTCTTTGCAGTCGTGCTTCATGGACCCAGAAAACAATAGCAGTGCACGCACTCCGTTTGCGGACCTGACTAACACTACCAATGCGGGTAAACAACGGACACATATATGAATGATTTGATATATATCGGCTGTCATAATAAGCTAATCTCTACTCCTAAAAAGATATGTTTAAGCCAGATTTATGGCAGTGGTTGCAAAATTATGAGCTTGATAGTACAGATTAGAATTATCTATCCTTTACCCTTATACCTGTACACCATTTCCTGCTCCCACAAACGACCACGTCGCCTGCTTTTCCTGTCCGTTCAATTCCACACCAACGGTCAGTACATCACCTTCTAGCATGTTCGTGACCCATCCAGCCCTCCACACTCCTATGGAAAAAGAGGACCCAGGTAGCGCCGCCCTCTGCTTCAGCCTCGGCCGCTGCAGCCCCCGGTGAGCGCGGCGCTCGGGCCAGCCCTGACGCCCTCCGCTTCTCCCTGCATCGCCCCCTCGTGCCTACCTATGCCTACTCCGCATCTCCCTCGCGCTACAGTCATCTCCTCCTCACCTGCCTCCGCTTGGCGTCCTGTCCGGCTCAGGTCAGGCAGTACCGGTGCGGACGCGCGCCCTCCCTCTCCCCCGGCGCGGGACGCCAACCTGCGCCGCTGGACCCCGACGGAGCAGCGGCCACCGTCCTTCTGACATCCTCTTCACCATGTTTTACAGTCATTCAGAACTATCATGGGATCTGATGGAACTCATGATTGTCCTTACTCCATTGGCAATCACATTTTTTTATTTCAATAGATTCGTTAGTGTTCATGTACTACACGTAATATGATTAAATAGGGATGTGTGTACAGTAATTTGTTCACCTTGGTTTGTCAAAACAGCCTGATGTTGCTTCACCACTTAATTTTATTTTTTTTTGAGCATCACCGAGCTTTTCATTCATTCACGGCAAGATTACAATTTGCGGCTGCTAGTTCAACTAGCCATTCCGGAAAATCATCAAAAAGAAAAAACGAGCGCTTGGTACTCGATACTTTCGAAGCACAAGCATGAGCCACCAAGTTCGCTTGTCTATAAACCCAACTAACAGAAAAATCTGAAAAGGACTTGCCGAGCTCCATGATATCAAAGCAGAGACCACCAATATGTGATCTTGTCGCCGTTGGATCCTTCAAAAGGTTTGCTAGCACTTGATTGTCCACCTCCAGGATACACTTGTTCAGTCCCACTCCACCGCGAGCTCCAAACCTTCCTCGCTGCAATGGCTTCCGTGTTAAGGACATCTGCCGCATCATCAATCCACCTTGCTGCTGCACCAATTAGTTGGCCCCGATGATCACGAATCACCACACCGGAGCGGCCTGTGCTCGTTTTCACATCGAAACCTGCATCAGTGTTTATCTTCACCCACCCGAGCGGTGGGTTTTCCCACGTTTTCTTGACAGCCGGTTTTTCAGTCTTTTGTGCCGGCTTCAGGTTCGCCAAGTCTTGTAGCAAGTTGGCGATGAATCTCGCCATAGCTCCAGGATCCCATGTCTTACGACCATGACGACGGTCATTCCTACCCCACCACAGCGACCATGCTCCTGAGACAAGAAGAGCAGCCGTGGAGGGAGAGCAAACGTTTGGCCTGAAGATGTCCGAGGCCCAAGTCCATGGATGCAGGTAAGGTATCGCCCTGCTAGTCATCTTCTTGACTTCCTTCCAGAACGCCTTTGCAATCGAGCATTCGAAGAAGATGTGGTGATCCTTCAGAGTCCTTGTACCACTTAATTTATTTTGCGCTTACCCTTATTACCTAATATATGTGTGCATTCACTTCTTCATATCTTATCCTTCGATTATTTTGCTCCCTCATCAGGAATTCAAGAACTGTGGTTCCTATTTTTGCACATTTCCATATAGGACTGGCAAATACCATTTTCTTTGCATTAGGTTACAGTATAGATACAAACAAGATTTTTTTTGCTATTTTCCAGTCGCCAACAAATTATGTTGACAAAATGAACTGATGAAGGTCCAGTGAAATTTAATCAGTCAGGTACGTATCACTATGTGCTGGATTATATCTAGTGGTTTCAAAGAATTTTCCCTGTACACTTTCACTCTAAAGCCATACCAAATAGTTGAAGCAATATACTAAACAGGTTTGTGGGTTATTATCAACACAGAACCTGCCCAAAGTTCATTCTCCAAAGGTTCACATTCCTGAAATTAGTTTCCCAAATTCCCAATGTCAGTACCTCAGATAGGTTCTGCATTCTTTATCTCTAAGAATGATATTTGATAACAAAATTCTTCTGTCGTTTGAGTCTCCCATAAAAGAGATTTGATTTTCAGTGCATACTCCATACTTCTTGAGATTAGTATGTCATCAACTTTGATATGCCTTGCAGTGAATTAAAGCTACTACTTAAGTTAGCCTACCAGACATTTTTGCAATTTGGGACTGCTTCATTGGTAACTCAACTTCAACTACCTGACCGAATTTTTTCTTTCATATATCTTTGCTCATATTGACAGATACTTTTTAAGTGAATTCTCTTCCTTTCGTTTTTCCCTGCTTGGGGATCCTTTCCCTGTTAAGGTATTTGCTTTCTACACTTAATCATTACGCTCCCAACTCCTAAGGTTAATTTCTCTGTTCCCAGTTTCCAAATGTTTGCACGTTCAAAATTTGGAATGTGTCTTATTTCAGCAAGTTGACATGAACTGGAATACCACATAAACAGAAACTGTAATACAAAAGGTAGAAGGCCATCAACCAATACAAACAGTGCTGCATAAATAAATAAAAATAACAGATATGAATATAGTTGGTTTCATATTTCTAAGAACTGCCTAGAAGGTGACAAATAATACGGAGTAGTACTATCTGTTGTTTTTCTGCTTTATTGAAACAGCCTACATACATATTAATACGTAACCCGCCAGTGCAATAACAAAGTTCCTTCTATGACTTCTATAATTTATGGGAATCAGCTACATGCTACAACACTAAGGCCTCACCATTTTTTTGTCATACAGATATAAAGCCTACATAATCTTAATTAGCTTGGCCAATATCAGCTGGATGGCATAGTGAAACCTTTGGGATTATATCATGGCATTATCTAATAGTTTAATGTCTCTTCCCCAATCAAGATTATTTAATCGACGTGTACGAATTAAAAAACCTATAGATTCTTGTGCTTATTTGCATAGCGAATCCTATGCACGTACGCCACGCACCTTCGAAATTACTCTGCCTCTATAACTGTAAGTGTTCAGAAAGAACTTTCAACTTATTCGTCCTCAAGACCCAGTGATCAATATTGGTTCTACATATCTGTTCATTGGACTTTGGACACTACCATATTTGAATCAAATTGTTGTTGCCCAGCTGATAAGTGACCTGATTTATAATTCTACCATACCACTTCCATTTTATGAGAGCTGACTCTGTTGTGCCCGCGGCAACGTGCGGGTTCCTGCTAGTTGGTACTGAAGCTGTAATTCTGTTTGGTTTTATTATAAATAGAAGCTTAATTTTAGTGAAGAATCAATTATTCCCTTTTGTTGGTTTATTTCTCTATCTGCCATACATATGATATTTGGCTTTTAAAAGGTTAATGTTAATATCAAAACAATGGATGTCCGTAGTTTGAGGAAGATGGGAGATATTAGCCTTTTAAAATGTTGCTAACTGTATGTTTGTTTATTTGTTCGATTGGTAGAGAATGAAGCTGTTGCCTTATCTGAATTCTCCGAGTTAGGGCCAAACTATTATATATCAGACAGACCACTACTAGCTCTATTTTCCCTTTAATCAAGCTGCAAAGTACATTGAGTATGACAACTCTTTCAATGAGGATGAGAAGAAGCAACCTAAAGCTCTGAAAATCAGTTGCAAGCTCAACAACACTACCTGCAAGCTGAAACTGAAAGAATATCAGAGCAATCAGGTTCTGGTGCAGTATCTCCTGAATTTACTATCTGCAGTTCGAATGGACTTACCCAGAATTTATTTGCACTAGGACTTATTGATGTTTGTTTCTATACATTATGTATGGATAAACCACAAGATCACTTTGATCAAGTGACTACTAGGAAGAAGCCTGTGGTTTTTCCTGATTGCTCAAAAAAATATGAGATCCATCCATATCCCAGCTCTTTGAATGATGTTCCAATTCCACTTTATGGTCTTTAGGTGATTTGGAGCATGAAGTTGAAAAGAAACCTGATGCAAAGGATGGGAAGGATGCGAAGGCAAGGTAATTGCCAGTTTTATGTCATGTTCTCACAATTTTCCCTTAATATGACCTGTGGAGTTAGCACTGCCAATATACTACCTGAGTCATCCTTGCATAAACTTGCAATATATCAACTAAGCTGACTAAATAATAGTAATTCAACAAGAATTGAAACAAGGGACACATATTTTTGTCAGTATTTAAATACAGAGTAGTTAATAATTTATGGCATTGCTTAGCAATTAGCATTCATTTTAGATGACCTTACAATTCATCTTTTTTCAGAAGCTCGATAGGAGATAGCCGAAAATCAAACGCACAGAGTGGATAGCTTTTGGCCGTCAGATATATGTGTTAACGATTTCTTTAGGACCCTTTTATGATTAGAGAAAGTTGTAGCCACGTAAGATTTTTCGACTATTGTAATCTCAGTCATAAATCATTGTTTGGTAATTGATAGAGCCACATTTAAAACAGTGTCGTGGCGTCATCCGTGAAGATGTAAGTTTCACGTGCTTTATTAATCGGCAACATCACTGATGAAAATAAAAAATTTGAGGTTCCTGAACTACTATTTTTTTACTTTTATTATGTTGAATCTGATTAATTTTTTTTTCTTTTATTATGTTGAATCTAATTAAAAATTTTAAGGACCCGTAGCAACGCACGGGCATATGCTAGTGACATAAAAAAATCCAACAAGATGAGCCAGAGCTGCTCCCCTCCTTGTCACAGCCAAAAGATAAACTTCACTATATAACTTCTCCCTCTCCCTCCTCCCTCTCTACGTCCCCAGCCCGCATATAGAACATACATACAAGGAAGCGCAGCTAACAAAGTACAGAAACTATTCCAAGTAACAGCAAAAGAAAAATTAAGGTCATAGCTGTGTACCAATGTGGCTGTGCCATCCAATTATCAGAAGTAAGTATCTTCCTTCTATTGATCAACAGAGGAGTCCTATCTGGACTATATATATTCTGTTAAAAACTTAAATACATCTATTGTGAACAGTCTCTTATACCAGTTTACAGTTATTAGGGTAAGATTACTAAAGAATCAAGAAAAAAATTTCAGGATAACATTGCTGACTTTATGTGATACTAAAACTGCAAAGAAGCAAGTTGTCACCGATCATTTCATTTCCAATATGAACTCTGAAAATCTGAATTTAAATAGAGACATTTGTATCTGAAGACAGCAAGACAAACCTCTTTGTCACCATATTTGTCATGATACTGTTGCTGGATGAATGGGCTGAAGAATAGAGCTGCATTGTATATGAGGTAGGATGAATGCTTTGTCAAGTTCAACACCAGAAAATCGAAATTCAAGCCCACGACACTGCAAGAGATTGACATTAAATTAGCCAAAGACTTTTCATCAAGAAGCACATATTTGGGTCAGATAAGACATAACTGTTTGAGACCAAAGCAATAACTTAAACTTTTAATTTTTAAACATAATAGAAATCAAAGAGGGTAAAAGTTGCGCATTCCAAACAAATGATGAGTAAGTGTAATGTTGAAACTGATGAAGACATGTGAAAAGTCTAGTGTTGGGTGGGGAAATACACTGGTAAAACTCAAATACTTAGGATAGTTATACTTTCTGCTAATAACTATCCAAGAGAAACGGGAGTACAGGATGATGAGAGCACGTGCAAATTAAGAATCAATTTAATAACAAATTAATCAATTCCTTACATAATTAGGCCCATGGTTCTGGAAGAACAGACTCTATTGATTAAGGGGCGGAGACAGGGGTAGTAGTGCCGGGGCTGCAGCACAAGCCCCGACAACAAAAACCTCTTTATAGTATGCTGCTCTAGCCACCTGCGCTACTGCATCTTCTACTCATAATCTATAGGATCACACCCTGATAGATAGTTATCGCATCCCTTCTGTATATTCTGGCTCCACCCCTAGGTTCAGTTGTAGGTTAGGGCACCTCCAATGGTGACTTAAGAGCTAGGTCCAAGCATATTATTTCATATTTTAACAGAGAAGAGAGAGAAAAAAGCTGTCTCTTGATAAGAGCCAGTTTTCTGCACACATTTCAAGATCATATAAGACTGTCATGTGAGCTATTTATATTATGAGCTACTCCCTCGGTCAATAAATATTTGTCGTTTCCCCTTCCCAAGAAGCAACTTTGACTAAATATATATTAAAGAATATTAATATTTATGATACATAATTAGTATCATTGGAAAAAATTTTGAATCTAGTTTTTTTCTTAAATTTATTTGAAGATACAAATGTTGCATGCATTTCTACACATCGAGTCAAGTTTGGGGCACACACACCAACGACGACAATTATTTAGGGACAGAGGGAGTATGTGCTTAAAGTTAATAATTTAGTACCATCAGAAAAATTGTCTTAGAGCTAATAACTATCTCATAGCGTTGAGGCTGCCCTTATGCTTTGATGCAACTATAAATAAGAGGACAAGAGGAGGTGTGAACTTAAAAGGGCAGTACTATAACACATTAAATTATCTCTCCACAACACAATTTGGATGTGTCCATATTTGCTCTGACACCAATGTTTTAAAGGCGGTAAGGCGAGGCGAGGCGAGGCGAGGCGAGGCAAGCAACCCCCTTCCGGACGCCTAGGTGAATAAGGCGGCCGCCTAGGCGACGCCATATAAACATATTAATATATATAAGTTAACTAAAATTCAGTTGCCTAATTCTTAGCATGTTATACAATAATAAGTGATACTACTAGATTACTAGTGCACAACATCAATAAGTAAGTTAGCAGCTCTTAGATCTGAACTTGCCATTGTTCTATCAATTGTGAAAACAAAGAATTTAAAAACTAATAAAGAACAACGCATGGAAAGGAAGCAGCAGTCCACTCCCTTCTGCATCTATGAACCAGAGCAGTAGGGCAAAAACAGAGCAGCAGCCAGTTTGAAACAGAGTAGCAGCGAACAAAGAAGCCAAGCTTCGACCTTCAAGAGAGGAGAGAGGATAGACATACAGGAAAGCAAGTGGGACCTGGGCACCGTGAAGAGCAGGGGACCGACAAGGTTCACCCAATCCCCTTCTTCCCGCGCGGGAATCGACGAGCGGCAGGATGCTTGAGCGTGAGCGCGCAGAGAAGAAGCAGAAGCCGGCAGGTGTGATGGATTCCCTCTCTCCGTCTCTCCTCCCCTTATCCCTTTCTCTCCCAATCCCCCACTTCTCCCAGGCGCGCGGGAGAAATTTCCTTCCCGCGCTGATTTCCCTGCCTGCGAGGCGGCCACCGTAGGCTAGTTGGCGACACCGCAAACGCCTAATGCGGCCTTAGCTGCCAAGGCGGACGCCATACACCACCTAGCTAGGCGAGCCCCGACGCTCAGACTTTTCCCTCGCCTCGACGCCTAGTCGTCGCCTAGGCGACGCCTTTAAAACACTGTCTGACACTAAAGCTATTTCTGCTTGGACATGACGAACAGCTGCTAGCCTGCTAAGGAATTACTTCGCCAAACTACCATATGCCCGCAATCCACAAAAGAATTACTTTGTGGCCCTTCTGCATTCTTCCACAAATTCACACGCACTTCCACAATCTAGTTTTTTTAGAGACCTCCACGGCAGGTGAATGAGACCGAGAGAATTCGAGGGAAATCACTACAGGGGTAACGGAGAATAGATCACCTGCTTCCCCTGGCGTTTTGAAATTTCTACCGAGATAGTCATTCAATACAACCCGTACAAATTGTCAACCACTGTCTGGAGCTTGCAGAGGCACGAGACGAACCAGAAAATCAAACAGCCGAACGAATCGAATTCACAAGGTTCAGTAATTAAATAAATGTGGATCCCCCC
This sequence comes from Microstegium vimineum, assembly GCA_022036555.1. Classification (NCBI taxonomy): domain Eukaryota; kingdom Viridiplantae; phylum Streptophyta; class Magnoliopsida; order Poales; family Poaceae; genus Microstegium; species Microstegium vimineum. Next base: position 26,494,863 of record CM039131.1, read on the forward strand.
AAATCCCCGTTCACAGGAAATGGAGAAATGAGTAGCGGAGCCAGAATCGTGCTGACCTCTTGCGCTTGTAGTTGAGGAGAACCTGCGGGTAGAAGCTGAAGGACCACGCGACGAAGGCGACCCAGCCCAGCACCTGGTACAGGACCGCCAGCCCCGTCGAATTCCACGACGACGACATGGCCGACGACGCCCTATTCCCCTTCTCCTCCCTTCGCGGTTTTGTTTTTTTTTTTTTTGAGAGTCTCCCTTCGCGGTTAGTGGCTGGGGAGTGGAGACGGAATAGCCTTCGCCAATTTTTCTACTTGGCTGCCGAGCCGGCTACGCTCTGCGGCTGTGGGCTCCAACCTGCAGTTTGACTTTTACCCCTCTGTCCCATAATAGAAGTTGTTATGGAAATCATGTCAGTCAAACTTTATAACTTTTGACTAAGTTTATAGAAAATGTATGTAACATTTACATTTTTAAATAATTTTTTTATGAAAATATATTCAACGATTTATCTAATGATACTAATTATGTATTATTAATATTAATATTTTTTTATATATGATTGGTTAAAATTAGAAAAAAGTTCACTTCTCAGGAAATGAGAACGAATTCTATTTTAGGACAGAGGGAATATGTGTTTGGTTGGGGTGGCGTGGTGGATGGGCCTAGGACCGGCATTGTTTGGTTGGGAGGCGGAGTCGCGTGAGATGCGGGGTGACCCGTCCGGCCGTCCCCAAAATTTTCACGCACGGGGTGTGTCTGTCCCAGGTGGGACGAGGCGAGGTGCGCCGGACGCAGATGGGTCGCGGGGAGGAGCCGCGTCGGACGCGACGGAGAAGAGGGAGGAGTCGCGCCGGATACAGCCCTGGTAGCGAGCTCCGCCTCAGCCCTTCGCGCTCGAGCGAGGACCTCCTGTACCGCCACCGCGTGGGAGAGCTCCGGCCAGAGGAGAGATCCGGCCGTCCGCCACCGCGCGGGCGCGACCGAGATCTGGCCCGCCGCCTCCGTGGGTGAGTTCGGCAGCGCCCCGTCTCCTCGCGGGCGAGCGCACGGGCTAGCTCCGCCTCGTCACCTCGCGGGAGAGCTTCTGCCGACGAGGTCTGCCCCACCGCTGTTGCGACGAGCTTGCCGGGGAAGGAGGCGGAGTCCTCCTCCGGGAAGGACGCGCGGCCGGTTTTTTCTTTTTTATTACGCGCGGCCAGGTTGGGGGAAAAGAGGTGAGAAAAAAAAGGAAAAATGACAAATGGCCCCACCTATCAGTTGCCCATTCCACCTATAATTTCTCTAGAAAAACGGGTAATGAGAGCAAAGACTCCGTAAACATACTAGTTAAATTTAGTGATTTAGTTACTCTTTAAAATAGATAATATTAGATTACTCCAACAGATTCTATAAAATGAAGAGTCTAGATGGCTAGTGAGGTAGGTTATCTAAAGATAGAGAGCGAATGAAGTGAAATAGAGATTTTCTAAATTTGGATAGTCATTTACACAAAGTCTGTTGGAGACATATTTTCTTTTTAGAATAGCCAAATTAACGTTAAGAAAATAATTTGACTAATCTCTTGGAGATATTCTTAGTTGTAGACATCAATATGAATATTATTTATTATTTATTATAACCTCATTTAAAGTTAAGTTAGTTCGACTTTCATAAATTCTATTGTCTACCCTACTAATTCACCATCTTTTTTTCTATGTCCACACAAAAAAAACGCACACCGCTGAGAAGTACCTCCTTCGCGCACCTAGAATTGTGTACCCAGACAAATCACAATTTTAAAACGGACTGTCCAGATTTATTCTAAATCTTCACTCACTCAGATTAGACAGTCAAGATTGCGTGTATCATCCTCCTCATCCTCCCGCACGCCTCCTCCCTCACGCCCGAAGAAACGCAGTCGCCCGTTTCAATCTGGATTGTGATCCTGACGGATGGGCGCTTAAAGACTTCTTCGCTTCCGCGAGATCGAGCGTCTGCTGCGGTCCACCTCAACGCTGTTGGTTTCCTCCGGCTTCTGGTGATTCAGGTTTGGCGGCGGCGGCTAATGTCGGCGGCCTTCGCCGACAGCTGATGCAGTCGGTTTCCTTTCTCGTACAATATAGGTTGGACAGCTTCGGTCTACTTGTATTTGGATATGTTTTTCTATTAATTAATTTAAGTATACTTTATAAAAAAAATCACCCACCGGCCGTCGCATGTATCATCCCTCTTTCCCTACTTTTTTTGCGACATCCCCTCTTTCCCTACTCTTTCTCCTCTACATTGCACGCAGCCGCAGTAATTCTTCCTGTGCATGTCACTACGGAAATCACGCAGGCTTGGCTGATGACATTCCTAACTCCGCTGCCCACCACGCCTAAGCCGATCGTCAGCGCGACGGCGCCACAACAGAAGCACCCTGCCGCGGCCACGGGATCTGATGACGATGAGGCGGAGGCGCACCCTCACGGTCACGATGGTGCGCTCTGCGTGCAGGTTGCGCCATCGTTCTGTGTGAGGTTAATCGGGGATCGCGGGATCTTGCAAATAGGGAAGCGGCGAGCAGGGACGGAATCCTAGATCTTGAGATCCAGCAGTCCAGCAAACGGTCACGTTCTCCTCCTGATTCGGCAAAGATTTGTCCTGTCTGATAGATACACAAATTTTTAATGATTATTTCTCATTTGGGGAATTCAGCTGGTATAATGGTCATTCATTTATGTGACTGATGGATTTGCATGTTGAATCAACCATTTCAAAATAAATACGTAAGAGATCCCTCATCCTCGACGAAACAACAAGAAGCGGCACAGCTTCCGCCAGCATCCCACACGTGAGCAGTGAGCCTTTGATGCTAGAACGATGTACTTTTGATCCTATATACTCCCTCCATTCTAAATTGTATTCTAAATTGTAAGTCATTTCAAGAATCTTGAAGAGTCAAAGTTTATAAAGTTTGATCAAATTTATATAATATGATAATAACATATTTGATATGAACTAAGTATCATTAGATTTTTTATTAGTTATATTTTCATAATATACCTATTTAATATCATAAATCTTTATATCTCTCTATAATATTTGGTCAAACTTAAAATATTTTGACTTTCCAAGATTCTTGGAATGACTTACAATTTAGAATAGAGGGAGTCCTTGATTACTCCTCTCTGTATGTGAGTCATCAACTTTGTGAGATTTTTGCCAACTCCTGTACCAGATTTTTTAGAATGAAACTCCACTCTGGAAGTTTACGTGTTATATCAGGAGGTACTACTCATTGTGCTTCAATCAGTGGCCTCTACATATGTCATGATTACTTAAGAGCTAAATGCATCGTAGGTCCATTAACTTATGTTGGTATGTTATTTAGGTTCATTAACTTTGAAATTGCATTTTTTGGTCCACCAACTTTTGGTAATGTGTCATCCAGGTCCGTCAATATTCAAAGTGCATTTTTGCGTCCATTAACTATTGGTGGTGTGTCATCTAGGTTCATTAACTTTCATATTGCATTTTTGGGTCCCCTAAACTTTTAAACCGATTCACCGCAGATCCATACCCTTGCAATTAGCGAATAGATCTAACATAGCCCGCAAAATAAGCGCTAATGTGGAGTACAATTGTTCTTTCCTATGTATTGTTCCATATTATATTTTATTTTTTCTTTCACTCTTCAATATTTTATTGTTATTTTTTATTTAGTGGTTTTTTTTCTTTTTAATGTTTTTGTGTTCCCTTATATTTCATTTCTATAATATGAAAAGATTAAATAATCATAGCAAAATAAATAAGAAGAAAAAAATGAAAATATAAAATAAATAATAATATGATATGAATATATATAAATAAATAAGTAACTTAAATAGAAAATAATTTAATAAATATGAATCTTTGGTGTTAGCACGGGCACTATACTAGTTCTTTTGGGATACGGAGAATATAAAGATTATAGTGATTTTTTTTACTGTTTTATATGTTTTTTATATATATTTATATACATTTGTACAAGAGAGTCACGGGACCGGACGGGGAGGCCCTTAAACACCGCATCCGTCCGTGTCCGGGGCCCGTCCCCATCTGAATGAGTGAACGACCTGCCCACTCCGGCGGCCCGGCCGCCCGTTCTCCGCCTCTCGCCTCGTCAAATCAAAGCAAAGTTCATCACGCCAATACCATACCAGCCTCGAATGATCTGCCGTGCTTGTGCGATGCAGTTCTGGAATGCTTAATGCCCGGTACGGTACTCGCGTCGCTTCGTCGTGCCCACTGCCCCCAGTTGGGGTAAAGAAGCCAGCCAGAGCCAACGAGACGGCGACTGCCCGGGCCGACACCGCCGTTCTGAATGATCTGCCGGCCGCCGGCGCTCCAATCGAGCCCGGGCTTCTGCTTCTGACTGTCACTGCTGCTATCTCACAAGACATTGTTCTTTTCCGGTCGTTTGCTGATCGAATGCATACTCGCCGATCCTGGAATTTCTGGAGAGGATGCATTCTGCAGCCGGGCCTGCACTTGTCATAAATAAATAAATCCGAGGCTGACGTGGGTCAAGAATTCATCAGATAGGAAGGTGGCGGCGGCGGCCGAGCGGCACGGCCATGGCACTTCACTTCTTTCCGGTTGAGCGAACGATCTGGGTCGGACACGTGGGACAGGTGCATCACTTCTCTCCCTCACGCACACTTCCACAAGTGCATCTCACTTAAGGCGTCCTCAACAGTTGAGATAGACATATCATTACCACCTCATGATGTGAACCACATAAGTAAATAATTTTTTATTCTACATCATCTCTCATCTTTCTCTCATTTTTTATAAGCAAACTCACAGATTGTCTCGTTTTCTGAGCGAGATAGGTGTTGGTGTTGAGATAAGAGATAATCTCTTGTTTTCTTTATTTTCTCTCTACCACATAGAAAAAGTGCTAACATGAGTCCGTATAAGCTAGCTGAAGGGACACTGTGGTCGTTCACGCGAGTTCACGCGAATCAAAATCTAGTGAACGAATGAGTGTTTGTAGACTGGAATATTTTTTTCTTTTTCGGCACGCTGTAGTAAAGGATCTCGCTCAATTAATTCGAATATTTTTTTACGACGTGTCTTCATTTGCTTTTTACTTGAAAACATAGCAATTTTGTATTGCTTTTATTTTATTTTTGTTTTATGTTATTTTTTTTAATTTAATTTTTTAATTTCTTTTTTGGCAAGTGTTGGTAGGTTATAAATTGTATAGAATAACGTGCATACATAATTTGTGATTGATAACTTTTATACATAAGTTGTGTTTCGTAACTTATGTGTTTCTAAATTTGGTATAATTTATAATTTAATTTGATCCTCTTGTACTTAATAACTTACATATTTTTAATATTCTTTTTATTTTTTATCCCTTTTATATATTTTTTCTTTTTAGTTTTTTTTTACACCGTTAGCATGTTTGTACACAAGCTATATAGAATAAGTTATGTACACAAGTTATGTTTGGTAACTTTTTATACATAAAATTGTGTTTCATCACTTTTGTTATTTTAAGTTTATGACATAAGTTATAAGTTAATTCATCCATTTATGGTTAATAGCTTTTTTTATATAAGTTGTGCTCCATAGTTTTGTTATATAAGTTTTGTTATAGGTTATAAGTTATGCATATAATAAGTTATATGTTATAAGGTAGTGCATATGAATTGTTATTAGAAAAAAAATGAAAGATATGTAAGTGGGGTCTAGTTGTGCAGACGAAATAAAAAATAGATCACCATATATAAGTTGTAACATTTTGAAATAAAAGTTTTTTTTAACCCGTGATGTTATTCTTCTCAGAAAAGGGAGCAGCGGACCGGAGGTGGGCGCATGCGATCGGGCTGCCCTGCTGTGCTTTTTCTAAAAATAGAAATTTGGTGATGTCTGAATATTCAACATTTTGAATCTGCTGATTGTTCGCAATGACACTTTGGCAGTTGGCATAAGAGGCGGAATAGTATGCAAGCGGACATACTTAGAGCAAGGATAATAATTAGTTTATAGTCAAACAAATGCTGATGTGAAGAAAAGAGAGGAGCTTCGCTTCTATGCAAACACCAAGCTGGATACGGAAACCTAGGTAGTAGTGAGCCCAAGTAGTAAATGTTGTGAGGAGGAATATAAAAGAGAAACCTTTTGTAGCTAAGTAAAAAATTAGTTATTGTATAAATTGACTATAATAATTTGATTTATAGCCAAACATTTAGTTCTATTATTGAACTTACTCTTACAGCAAGCTGGCATCGATGAACATGCTTGGCACATGGGAACGATTGTGCGTGGCGGGCGGTGCGCAAGCTCATGCCGAGGGTGTGCGAGCGCGGCTGGTCGGGTACAATGGTGTTCGGGCCAGGACGAGCCCAAACAACGAGGTCGTGCGGTCGTCGCGAGCAGACGACGGTGGGTGGCCGGAGATTCACGGATGCAACAGTCAAATCCAGTCCCTTACCATGCATTCCTGTTGGTGTACTGTTTGCCATCGACGTTGATGGGCCTCATCGTGTGCTCATCATGTGCCTTCCACCGCTTTTGCTTCACTGTACTAGCTAGATCGATCATCGATGTGGCATGCATGATTTACTCCACGTCCACGCGCTGCTCATCTTTACCACGACGAGGGCTGCAGCACACCGTGCGAGTTGCGACAAAGGTGCGGTGACAGTGAGCAGACGGTGATGCCGCGAGGGCAGGTTTTGCGCGTCTGCGCTCACGGTGAGCGCGTCCGGGCGCGAGCGACGCGCGGTGGCGCCGGAATGACGTCCCATGGATGAAAACCACACCCTTGTCCACAACGCATAAATGCTGGTTTCGTCAGGAATTTGGACGTCGAGCCGACATCGTTCCTCACGTTTCTTCAATTAGTATTTAGATTTATATATTTTTAGGATTTGAATATACAATATACATGGTCAGTTCTCATGCATATCATTTTGCACTCACAGCATGGATGAAAATACTAGTTTTGTGTTGAAGAAACGTGAGATGTTGTAATCGCCAAAAAAAAACCAGAAACGATATGAGATGTTGTAGTCTTCGAGATGGTTGTCGAATAGAATGGTGTCACCTGGACATTCGGTTAACCGAAATCGATCGGTTCGGTTCTTCGGTTCCTTCAAAATAGGAACTGATCGGTTATTCTTTGTACAACTTGGAACCGAGCAAATTCGGTTTCGGTTCCGTCCGAACTAACCGAAGATTTACAAATACAGCAAAAACTATTAGAAAAAAAAATATTTAAAAAAAACTATGCTGAGATTTTGAAAAATATGACGATATGAGGCTATGAGACGATGTCATCCACCTTTTATATCAAGGGTTAAAGTGATATTAGACATAAATCATAAGGGTTATTCGGATTATTTGTGAATTTTAGTTAATTCGGTTCTTTCGGTTAACCGAGCACAGGAACCAAAATTTGATCGGTAAGTTCGGTTCCTGAGAACTGAGAACCGAACAGCTATCCGAAATTTTCGGTTCCGGTTATTTCGGTTTCGGTTCCAGTTAGTTCGGTTCGGTTCTCGGTTTTCAATTTTTCATGCCCAGTCTTAGTGCCATAGGAGGATGAAGGACCACCAGTTTCGATATCCTTTCCACCATGGTTTGCTCAGTTCCAATTTTCTGCGTTTAGATTGCAAGACATGGTGCCTTCATTGTAAACTAAATGGCCTCGTACATTCTTGCTATAGTCAAAACTTGGATACTCAAACTACAACTAATGTGTTGACTGTAGTTCTTGGTCATCAAGAAGGTAATTCTTCAAATTATGAAGAAATGTTCTACTTAATGAAACGTCATTCTTATTTCTAAATCTGATTTTTTTTGCATAGCCAAAGCTTGGAGGTTACAACTTACAAGAAGAATAAGGGAAAGCATGCTAACTCTAACTCTAGAGCATCAAAAAGGTATCCTGAACAAAATCTGGAGTTTTTTTTTTGCATGGTTAATCATTCAATCTCAACACAAATTATTGTTGGTAAACATAACATGGTTTAAATTAGCCTGTGCCACTTTCAATTGAGCTTCCCAAATCCATAGATGAAGCAAAAGTTGTGAATGTAGAGGGCTAAAAGAAGAAGAAAGAACGAGCTAAGAAGGCTACAAAAATGAATGTTATGTAATGGATGTGAACATGTCTGATAATTATTTGTTCTATATTTGTGAACCTGGATGCTAAATTATCAAATTATGTAAGCTATGTTAGGGCTTGTTTGGTACATGCCACAGTTTGCCACATCATACTTTCGGCAATCTATGGCTGCCATAAAAAAATTGACAAATAAAATTAAAAGTAAAGTTGTAGCAAAGTTTGAAAAGAAAATAAGTCTCTGATGTGTGGGACAGAACACTAAGAAAATATGATGCACCATAGTTGTGACGGTGAACCAAACAGCTGATAGAATAACTATGACTGGACTAACCTATGGCATAGCATGTTCAAGTCATGTTACATGTGAAATTTGGATGTTATTGACCATGTCATGTTATTATCTTTTTTATTGATTCATACTATAAGACGATGTTAGTGCTTTTAATTTATGAGATCCCTTAATTTGTACAAGCAAATACAATAGAAAAGTGTAAGATTTTTTTTTAAAAAAAAATGCTACGAAAGACAGCAAACAACAACATATGAGGGTGAGAACTTGCAATAACCATCCATCGAGTGCAACGTCATGACCCCAAAATTGAGCAGGAGCAAAACAGTCTTTGACATGGGATTTAACACCGTCAGACTGGCTAACTGACGGAAATGTCATATGAAAAAAAATGACAGCGTAAAATAAGAATGATTTCAAGTTTGGATGTCAAATAGAAGAGCATAACGTTTTCTGTGTCAAATAGGAATTTTTCTCAAAAAGGAACTCAGAGCATCTCCAAAAGACTCTATATTGTTGTCAAATACTAGGAATAGAGATTTTGTTGAAAACAACACACTCCAACAGCTTTTCTAAATGATTATGCAAATATAGCTATCTTCTATTCCGGGTTTTTCGCTAACCAAATATAGAAGACGAGAATGGCTCTCTAGACTGCGCATGATTTAGAAAACGATTTTTTACACAAATGACTCTCTAAACAATGATTTAGACAGTATATTTTACAAAGTCTCTTGGAGATGCTCTCAGTTTGATAAACGACAAAAGGTCACTTGGTACACGCTATTGGATATAGTTGCTGCACCGCCCCAGAGTGGAACACTGTACCGGGAAATAATTTGCTGTTGGAAAAAAAGTTTATTTTTTTCTTAAATACGCAAAAAGTTTACGCATCTTTATATTTAAGGCCGAGAAGGAGTAAAAATTACAAGGACGCACCATGTACATGACACACTAGAGAAAATAGTGTTATACAATTAGCTCTCTCATCCATAGCAGGAGAAGATCATGATGACTATTACTCGTTAATCATACTATCTAGGCATCATCAACGATCAAACACGATGTTTTGCACAGCAGCTCCCGCGCTTAGGCTGTGGATCCGAGAAGAGATGTCGCATTACCTCATCATGCGAGGGGTTGAGCTCATCGACGAAGATGTTATTGTAGACGCTCATGGATGTTGTGGAAGACTTCGCTTAATCGTCGAGGAATCTCATCTGCTTCATCACCAGCACCTCTCCACATTAAAAAGTCGGGACTCGTGAAAGCGGCTGTGTGACGATCCTCCTGCTACGGATCAGTAACTCTGATGGTGCCTCCACAGTCGGCACCTACACAACTGGCAGAGGCAGGAGCTAGCGGTGATGACACTTTACGTAAGATACTGTCGGTGAATCGCTTTAGCCTTTCGGACGCAGAGTCAGCTGGCGGGGGAGGAGTGGCTGCGTCCGCGTCTGTCGAGCATCAGTGAAATATTTTGCTTGATTGACACTACCGTCAAACATTATTGGGACAAAACAATAATTTTGGTGCAGCACACGCTGGAGCAGCGAGCGAGAGTGTGCTCGGTCAGCTAGCTAGCTGCCCCGGGTCCGGAGAGATCGCCATTGAATGCCCCTGTCCAACCACATTTTCCACCTCCCATTTACTCCGCCCCCGCGTCACCGGAGCGCTATATCTAGGACGGCAGCTCGGCACTGACTTCTCCAACCAACTCATGCTCGACACACCACTTCGTCGGGGCCTTGCATTTATCGTGGCGTCCATGTCCATGCAACAGCCGACGAGCGCCGCCGCCACCGGCCAGCTTCTTCACGCCGCCGCGATGGAAGAAGCTCCATTATTGTCGTCGCTCTCGTCCTTGCAGCTGGGCTTCACGGCGGCGGTCGCGGCGATCGCGGCGCTGGCCGTGGCGGTGGCCGTCACGAGGTACAACCGTAGATACACGGGCCTAAGGCTGCCTCCGGGCCCTCCCGTGTGGCCCGTCGTCGGGAACCTCTTCCAGGTGGCGTTCTCCGGCAAGCTGTTCATCCACTACATCCGCGACCTCCGCAAGGAGTACGGGCCCATCCTGACGCTGCGCATGGGTGAGCGCACGCTGGTGATCATCAGCAGCGCGGAGCTGGCGCACGAGGCGCTGGTGGAGAAAGGGCGGGAGTTCGCGAGCCGTCCCCGGGAGAACACGACGCGCAACATCTTCTCCTCCAACAAGTTCACCGTCAACTCCGCGGTGTACGGCGCCGAGTGGCGGTCGCTGCGCCGGAACATGGTGTCCGGGATGCTGAGCACGTCGCGGCTCAGGGAGTTCCGGCACGCCAGGAAGCGCGCCATGGACCGGTTCGTGTCGCGGATGCGCGCCGAGGCCGCCGACGCCGCCTCCGTCTGGGTGCTCCGCAACGCGCGCTTCGCCGTCTTCTGCATCCTGCTCGACATGACCTTCGGACTGCTGGACCTCCACGAGGAGCACATCGTGCACATCGACGCCGTCATGAAGCGCGTCCTGCTCGCCGTCGGCGTGCGCATGGACGACTACCTCCCGTTCCTCCGCCCCTTCTTCTGGCGGCACCAGCGCCGTGCCCTCGCCGTCCGCCGGGAGCAGGTCGACGCTCTGCTCCCGCTCATCGCCAGGCGCCGCGCCATCCTCCGCGACATGCAGAAGAGCTCGCCGCCGGACCCCAACGTCGCTGCGCCCTTCTCGTACCTCGACTCCGTGCTCGACCTCCACATCGAGAGCCGGGACGGTGCACCGCCCACCGACGATGAGCTGGTCACGCTCTGCGCGGAGCTCATCAACGGCGGCACCGACACCACGGCAACCGCGATCGAGTGGGGCATGGCGCGCATCGTGGACAACCCGTCCGTCCAGGCACGGCTGCACGAGGAGATCATGCAGCAGGTCGGCGACGCGCGGCCGGTGGACGACAAGGACACCGACGCCATGCCCTACCTCCAGGCCTTCGTCAAGGAGCTCCTGCGGAAGCACCCGCCCACGTACTTCTCGCTCACCCACGCCGCCGTGCAGCCGGGGAGCAAGCTCGCCGGTTACGACGTGCCCGTGGACGCGAACCTGGACATCTTCTTCCCCACCATCTCGGAGGACCCCAAGCTGTGGGATCGGCCGACGGAGTTCGACCCGGACAGGTTCCTGTCCGGCGGCGAGACGGCGGACATGACGGGGTCCGGGGGCATCCGGATGATCCCGTTCGGCGCGGGGAGGAGGATCTGCCCCGGGCTTGCCATGGGGACGACGCACATCGCCCTGATGGTGGCGCGGATGGTGCAGGCGTTCGAGTGGCGCGCGCACCCATCGCAGCCGCCGCTCGACTTCAAGGACAAGGTGGAGTTCACGGTGGTGATGGATCGCCCGCTGCTCGCAGCAGTGAAACCCCGAAACCTCTCCTTCTGATCCAACGCGTGCATGGCGGCTACAGTAGTGTGCGTGCACTTGCATGCATGCTGTTAGTTGTGATTTGTGAACGCCACAATTGTTGTGTACTCGTGTCAGTCGTGTGTATGATGTAGCATGCATACACGGAAATGCTAGACGTTTGCATGTGTGGATGTGTACGTAGTATTAGTAATATATAAGAATGCATGAACTCTTTTGTGTTTTTGTATGTGTCATCAGTCACTAAGTACAGAACACATCTTTCGGCGATTTCCAAAATCGACTTTAGCCCCGGTGAAAATTGCGCCCGGGGCTATCTTTAGCCCCGGTTGGTAACATCAACCGGGACTAAAAGTCCCCTCCCAACGGCTCGTTGGTCAGACATTGTGAAGGGGGACATTTAGTCTCGATTTGTGTTACATGTTACCACCTTTAGCCCCGGTTGGTAACACAAATCGGGGCTAAATGTTTAATCCCGGTTTGTGGCACCAACCAGGGCTATTTCTAGGCCTTTAGTCCCGGCTGGTTCTATGGACCGGGACTAAAGCCCCCCCCCCCTATTTGAACTCTCCTCCTCCCCTGCCCGAGCCCGAGAGCTCATTTCTTCCTCTCTGTTCTTGCTTGTTCTTAGTGTGTTCTTCATCTCCTCTTCGACCATTGCTTCATTTGATCACTTCTACGCCTCCATCGACTCGTTGAAAGGTTACTATCTTCAACCTCTCACTTCTACGCCTCCATAGAGCTGGTCTATATGTGATTTTTTCTTTATGATTATTACTCTCTTTTGCCATTTTAAGCTTCATTCACTTTACGTTGTTTGAATAGTTTGAACAAGGCAACTAAAACTAGTATTCTAAGTATACACCTTTCATTTCTAGGGTATTATATGTTCCACATTTCAAGATTAGTTTAGCTTAGTTTGAGAAATATAGATTTTTAGGATTTTATTAAATGATGAATTTATGGTGGATTGTTCTTGATTTATATATATGCCACTTGAGCTCAAAATAATTATATATTTAGATGAATAAGGTAGCTACATAGAATACTTTAGTTGTCTACATGACACATTTGATGATTTTAGAGAAATGTAAATTTTAGTTGTTTTATTTTCTTTGTTTAGAATATAAGGAATTTATAATATTTAGTTTGGAAAATGAGTATAGAGAGTAGATGACAACTGCTTCAGGACACTCGGCCTCTGATCGGGTTCCAAAGCGACTAAGACCAGACCTTCCTCTCATTACCTGTGGCAAGTGTATGCAAAAGAGTGTGAAAGAGTACCGAGTGGGGAACCCGGATCCCAACAACGGTCGGATCTTCTATAAGTGTCCAGATTACAATGTGAGTTATATATTTTGTCATATTTGATGGTTATGGTTAATTTGTACCTATATTTCCTGATGATTTTGATTAAAGTGTTGATTTTTTATTTCTATTTTCAGTGGGATGGCACTGGATGCCGCGGCTGATACCGGGAGGAAGAATACGTTACACACGTCGCGAAGGCTACGAAGGCTGATGAGGCAGTGAGCTAGCTCAAGAAGTCTGTCGATGCTGAGCAGACGAATGATGATTTGTCTGCTTTAGTTGGGATTGGTCGGGAGATCATTATGCTACTGAAGTGCATTTTAGGTTTTCTGTTTATAGTGCTAGTGGTTTTAGCATACGCTATGTCGAGGCTTTCATAGAGCATACATTAGTATTTGTATGACGCAGAAATGACACATGATGGTGTTCCATCTCGATCATGTTATTTTAATGCAGACGACCTTTCGTTCGGTATTTTATAATTTCATTTTTTGATCAAAATGAGAAATTTAATTATGTTTTGGGTCATATAATGTAGACGATGACACGCGATTGGATGTACAATGTAGATCGCCGCTCCAAATAGTTATTTGATGGCGTGCATGATTTCTTAAGAGCGACTGAGACAAACTAGCGAGATGCTAATTTCATGTGTTGTCCATGCACCTTGTGCAAGAATTTGAAGGAATATTCTAGCTCAAGGACTGTTCACTCACACTTGTTGAAGTCGGGTTTCATGTCAAACTATATTTGTTGGACCAAGCATGGAGAAACCAGAATTATGATGGAAGAAGACGAAGAAGAGCAATTGGACCCTGAAGACATTATTGCTCAATATGGTGACTTCAATGATACTGCAATGGTGGAAACAGAAGAAGAAGAGGCAGGGGCAGGGGCAGAGGACACACTCTCTGAAGATGATTGTCTTGGTGAAGTCATTCGTGATGCACAAAGAGATTGTGAAAGTGAAAAAGAGAAAGCTAAGTTTGACCATATGCTAGAGGATCACAAGAAACTACTATACCCAAGTGCCGAAGATTGGCAAAATAAGTTGGGTACAACACTGGAGTTGCTACAATGGAAGGCAAAAAATGGCATATCCGATAAGGCATTTGGGCAATTACTCAAGATTAATAAAAAGATGCTTCCGAAGCCTAACGAATTTCCTACCACTACGTACGAAGCAAAATAGGTCGTGTGCCCTCTGGGATTAGAAATCTTGAAGATACATGCATGTCCTAATGACTGCATCCTGTACTGTGGCAAGGACTATGAGACTTTGGATGAATGCCCCGTATGTAAAGCGTCGCGGTATAAGATCATGCGAGATGACCCTGGCAATGTTGAGGGCGAAGAGCGTCCTAAGAAGAAAATCCCTGCCAAAGTTATGTGATATGCTCCTATAATACCACACCTGAAACGTTTGTTCAGAAACAAGGACCATGTAAAATTGTTACGATGGCACAAAGAAGATCGTAAGGCAGACAACATGTTGAGACACCCTACTGATGGGTCCCAGTGGAGAGCAATTGACAGAGAATTCTCGGAGTTTGCAGAAGACGCAAGAAACTTAAGGTTCGGTTTGAGCACGGATGGTATGAATCCTTTTGGGGAGCAGAGCAGTAGTCATAGCACTTGGCCTGTTACTCTATGTATCTACAACCTCCCTCCATGGTTATGCATAAAGCAGAAGTTCATTATGATGCCTGTGCGGATCCAAGGTCCGAAGCAACCTGGCAACGACATCGATGTCTTCCTGAGGCCTTTAGTTGAGGAACTCCTTATTTTATGGAGGAAACCAGGTGTACATGTGTGGGATGAGTACAAATAGGAACACTTCGATCTGCGAGCATTGCTGTATGTAACAATTAATGATTGGCCTGCCCTAAGTAATCTTTCAGGACAGACAAACAAGGGATATAATGCATGCACACACTGTTTTGATGACCTTGACTGTGTATATCTAAAAAAATGTCGAAAGGTCGTGTACCTTGGCCATCGTCGTTTTCTTCCAAAGAATCACCAAGCCAGAAAAAAAGGAAAGCATTGTAAAGAAGAAGTGAAATGAACCAAGCCTGACAACCAAACTAGAGAGGAGGTACTTGATATGGTCAAGGCTGTGCAAGTAGTCTTTGAAAAGGGAGAAGGGACCGTACCAGTTCCAAAAGATGCTAATGGACGCGCACCCATGTGGAAGAAGAAGTCCATATTTTGGGAGCTACCCTATTGGCATGTCCTAGAGGTCCGCCACGCGATCGACGTGATGCACTTGACAAAGAATGTTTGTGTGAACCTGCTAGGATTCTTGGGTGTGTATGGAAAAGCCAAAGATATGCTTGAAGCACGACAGGACTTGCAAGACATGAAAGAACGAGACAACCTGCATCCAGAGAAGACAAAAGATGGACGCCATTATTTAAAGCTTGCTAGCTACACTCTTAGCAAAGAAGAGAAGGAAAGCATGTTTGAATGTCTAAGCAGCATCAAGGTCCCATCTGGATTTTCCTTCAATATAAAAAATATAATAAATGTGTCAGAGAAGAAATTCCTAAACTTAAAGTCTCATGACTGCCACGTGCTTATGACGCAATTGCTTCCAGTTGCGTTAAGAGGAATTCTACCTCCACCCTTACATCTAACCACTGTGAAGCTATGTGCATTCCTCAATGCAATTTCTCAGAAGGCAATCGATCCAATGGAACTAGCTGCTCTACAGAATGATGTGGTTCAGTGCCTTGTCAGCTTTGAGTTGGTTTTCCCTCCATCCTTCTTTAATATCATGGAACACCTCCTAGTTCACCTGGTCAAGGATATTAGTATTCTCGGTCCTGTGTTCCTACACAACATGTTCCCCTTTGAAAGGTTCATGGGAGTCCTGAAAAAATATGTTCACCAACGTGCTCGCCCAGAAGGAAGCATCGCCAAGGGCTACGGGACAGAGGAGGTCATTGAGTTTTGTGTTGACTATATTCCCGACCTTGACCCGATTGGTGTTCCTGAATCAAGACACGAGAGGAGACTTAGTGGGAAAGGAACACTAGGGAAGAAAACATATATCGATACAGGGGATGATTATTTCAACAAAGCACACTACAGAGTTCTTCAAAACTCCTCCGTGGTGGAGCCGTATGTCGAGGTACACAAGAAGTTCCTATGATCCGAGTTTTTAGGGAAGAATGAAGCTTGGATTATGCGTGAACACATAAAAACTTTTGGCGATTGGTTGCAAAAAAAATTTCTTGGTGATGACAGTATTGATGACCAACTGTATTTGTTGGCTAGACAACCATCATGGCACATCCTCGCGTACAAAGCTTACGAGATAAATGGAAATATATTTTACACTGTAGACCAAGATAAAAGGAGCACCAACCAGAACAGTGGTGTCCGCATAGATGCCATTGACCCAAATGGAAAAAGGCAAACATATTATGACCGCATAGTTAAGATTTAGGAACTATACTATGCACCTAATTTTAAAGTCCCTTTGTTTAAGTGCCAATGGGTGAAGATGACCGGAGCCGGGGTAACAATTGACAAGGATTATGGGATGACAACCTCGACACTATTGGGTACAAAGACGAACCATTCGTCCTGGCTGCTGATGTGAATCAGGTGTTCTACGTAAAAGACATGTCTACAAAACCAAAGAAAGGAAAAAACCATGATTTTGATGAGTTATAAAACCTTTGTATTCAAAAGTTTTTCATATAGGGTCATTTAGTGTCTCATTAATAATTTTCTATTTAAGGGTACACTTAAAGGTCCCATAATTGGACAATGAATGGTGAAACACAAATAGTTTAACGTTAAAATAATAAATAAACTAATTTCCTGTTGGTAACCAAGCATTTTATTTTTTTTAATTGAACAATATACTTTTGCATTAACCAAATTCTAATAGTTAGTTACATTTATATTTGATATTATAAAAAAGGTAAAAGATTTTATGTTATACATTTTTCTAGTGTATAATAAAGCAAAAGGAAATTTAATGGTTATTTTTAAAAAAATTTTGTGGCATGTATTTAATTTATTCTGCAATTTACAAGACCTAGAGCAATTTATATAGATATTAAACTATATACAATACCAAAATATCTAAAACAACCCATTAAAATTCCGTTTGGCGCCTAAAGAAGCCTTTAGCCGCGGTTGGTATTACCAACCGGGGCTAAAGGACCTTTAGCCCCGGTTGGTAATTGTAACACCCCTGTTGTTAATCACTTAATTAAAACTTGATCATGTCATCATATGCATTAAGCATCATTCACTTGATTGAGAACTTTGTTATGCATTGAACTAAAAAGAGTTTAATTGGTTGTGTTTGATCATATGTATGAATGCCGGTCATCTTTTCAAATTCAAACTTTCAAATTCTGATCCAAACCCTAATTACCAAAGGGGGTGGATTCAACCCTAAACATGATTTTCAAAATCTATAAATAATTTGCATATGGTTGTTTAAGCATTGTGGTAGATCTCTGTTTGAATTGCATTTATTGTGTTTACAATTTTTCAAGTGCTATTCAAGTTTTTAGAGTAATTCAAAAGGGGTAAATCTTTTTAAAAAGGGTTTCAAATTCCAAAAATGCATTTTTATTTCTAGGCCGAATTTGAAAAAGTGCATATTGCCAAAAGTATAGATCATGAAATTTTGAGCAACTTTGGTATTCAAAGTTTTTCATGAAAACCCCCGGAAGCTTGAGCAATTTGCAAAATTGTACCAGGGGCAGATCAGGCATTTCATCGAGCACTTGCATGGCGACGGTGAACTCGACGCCGACACCTGGCCTGGCCAGCTGCCGAGCTCGCCAAGCGCCTCATGTCCGCAACGCACGTCCCATCGCGTGCATGGCATCACCACGGTGCCGTTGCCACCTTCAAAATGGGACGCCGTCCACCCTTGCCTCTCTTTCCACGTCGTGCCACCCCTCTACTCTGCTCCGCCGCGAGTCCAGTTCACGTCGTCGAGCTCACGCGAGCATTCCAGTTACTGTCAAGCCTCCTATCCACCGCAATGGCTTTCGCCTTGACCTAGTGCATCTCCCACAAGAGCTGGTTGAAGCTGCGACCGCGTGAATCGGCCGACACAACTCCATCTTCCTCGGCTTCGGCGAGAGCGCCGCCTCTCTGGTCCGTCATCGTCCGGGCTCGACAGGAGCCGCATTGTTCTTCTCTTTCTTGTTTCATCTTCCTCTTTCATCGCTGAACCTCGTCGGCTTCACCGTTTCCTTTTTGGTGGCCTACAGCTCCGGGAACGTCGACATTGCCACTCGGTTCACCAACTCCGCCGGCACGGTCTTCGTCGCCATCTCGCTCTGCTTCATCTCCGGTTGCGCCAGCAAGCGTTTCACGATCGGGGTGAGCTCCTCGAACTCTCCGCGTTCGAGCCGTAGAGCTCGGTTCGCGAGCTCCGCCGCCGTTTATGGCCGTTGCGGCGGTGCGCTCGTCGGTGGGATGCGTCTGTCCATCTTTTTCCAATCCGAGTCTTGCGCTAGTCGTCGTGAGTCCGTCCGTGGTGTTAACCGACGTACATCGCGTGGATCTCGGCCGTGCGCCATGGTCGTCGGCGAGGTCGATAGGTTAGAGTTTGTTTCGAGCCGTAGAGCTCGGTTCGCGAGCTCCGCCGCCGTTTATGGCCGTTGCGGCGGTGCGCTCGTCGGTGGGATGCGTCTGTCCATCTTTTTCCAATCCGAGTCTTGCGCTAGTCGTCGTGAGTCCGTCCGCGGTGTTCGTTGTTCGAGCGCGTACGTTGTTTGGCTGGCGTACGTCGCGTGGATCTCGGCTGTGCGCCATAGTCGTCGACGAGGTCGATAGGTTAGAGTTTTTGTTTGTTTTTCGCTTGCTTCGCGTTGTTTGGGGGCCGTTGAGTCCGTTGGTGTGCTTGGTTTCTCCGGCGTATGTTTGTACTCACCGGCGCGTGTGCGACCGAGCGCGGGTTGCCGCCATCGCCGCCGGTGAGGAGCTTGCGAGGGTTAAGTTCGGGTGTGTCGTGCCTCGTTGTGTTCAGGATAAAGTGATGAGTCCAGCGCACAAGTCGGTTGAGCGTTCGGGCCACCGACGGCGATGCGCCGCCGTGTTTTGTGGTCATCGACGCCACTGCTCTGCGTCTGAGTCGCTGACGGGCGGGACCTAGCCGTCAGCGAGTTAAATCAAAAGGGTTTTCCCCTTTTCTTGTTTGAATAGTAGCAACTTTTGTTATTTTCATATGTTTAAATCTGTGCATGTTTAAATTCTGCAAAAATTTGTGAATTCTCTCTGTGAGGTGTAGTATTTAAGAAAAATATAACATGTCCATGTTCAGTAGTGTTTTAATCCTGTAAAAATGCTCAAAGTAATTGAAAAATGACTTTTCCGTGATTTTTCATGCTCTGTGTAATGCTCCAAAAATTCTGGAAATTTTTGTGTAACCTTTATACAATTATATCTTGCTGTACAAAAAGTTTGGGAATTTTTGGATGATATGTTATACATGGCTATTTGTTTAATTAATTATAAAATGATTAGAAACCCTAATGACTTTAGGTTTTGGGTGATTTTGAATTGTTTGGTGTAATGGTCAATTGTCCAGTGATAACCACAGTATGGACATGGTTGATGTATTGTTGTTGGCTCAGTTCTTTTAGACATAATTTTTAAACTAGATAATCTTTTTTCATAGTTTAATTAACTTGCTTTATGCTTTAGTTTAACTTTTCCTTCATGAAGGAAAGTTGTACTCAAGATGTTTAATCTGTTTGTTCATCTTTTAAGTACTGTTTATGTGTTGCAAAGCATCATGTCTATCATTTCAAGCATCATCTAAGCATAACATATTATCGTGTAGATTGTTCATTGGTTGGGTTGGATACCTCTAGTGAAGAGGTTTTCTCTCTTGTTGAATCAGAGCCTGAGTTTGTGTATTCCTCCAACCAAGGCAAGCCCCGGTGCATCTAAACCTTTCCTTGTATTTAAAATCTTTTATATAAATACACTTATGATTATAATATTGTATTATGGTACTTTATTAAATTCCTACTTGATGCATGGCCTTATCCTTGTTCTATTGAACCTTTACCTTGTCATTTGTTTAATGATGAAAACTTTTGCTAAAAATGCTTAGTATGCTTAGAGTTTTCTAGTAGGTGATTTCCGATCACTTACACATAGCGTATTGCTTCGACAAGTGGTTATGCTCTTTTGAGAAAGGAATATTGTAGGGAGTTCCCTCAAGACAAAGATATGATGACGATGGTAATCTTTTCATATCTTACAGTGGATTCTAAGGCAGCCACAAGGCAACAATCTGTGTGTATACTACGTTTGCGAGTACCTCACGGTGTATGCAAGAAGAACTTTTATAGAGAAACTAAAAGTATGTAATATGCATATATAATACATCCATTTTATTTATTTGTTGGTATTAACTAAATCTTATGTATATTAACACTTGTTTCTTTATAATGCAAATTGAAGACGCTATGGTTGCAGCAACAACTGATGCAAGAAGACCGCCTCAAAGGAATTCAAGAGACATTTGCTGGATTTTTTCTTGAAAAAGTGGTCAAACCTGGAGGCGACTTCTATTACGACCCGACCGTCCCACTCAAGCCAAATCAAGACGAACATCTGTATGATATTTAAGTGGCGAGAACGTTTGTGTCTTAAGTCAAGTAACAATGGATAATGATGTAAATTTTATGTGTGTGTATATATATATATATTATACTTATATAGTTTCATAGTTTATTTGTGTTTAATGCTTGAAATTAACTTATAAGTGTGTGAATACATGTATTAGCAGCGAATACATGTATTAGAAGCGTAGAATACACACATTTGAATACCTAATCTAATTAGAAATCCAAAATAAGAAATACTAAAATAAAAAAAAGGTCTTTAGCCCCGGTTGGTAATACCAGACGGGGCTAAAGGGTGCTTCCACGAGTGGCCCGCCTGTGCCACCTGGCGCATCCTTTAGCCCCGGTTGGTATTGGTCGGGATTTAGCCCCGGTTATGCAAACCGGGGCTAAAGGAGGGACATTTAGTCCCGAATCCTTAGCCCCGGTTCGGTCACTGGGGCTAAAGACCTTTACGCACCGGGCTAAAAACAAGTTTTGTACTAGTGAGGTAACCACCACAGACATCCGTGATGCATGGTATCCCTGGTATGGATCGATGTGGGTATGATCCATGCATGGCTCGTGGATTTGTGTTCATGTATCACGATTCACACGTACGTGCAATTATGTTGATCACCAAAGTACGAGTATGGAGTAATCCCGAGCTGTTAGCCGTACGTGTTCGATCATATATTTATAAAAAATATATATAACATTTATATCTCTAAATAAATTTATCATAAAAATAGATTCAACTATCTATCTTCTGATATTAATTATATACCATAAATATTAATACTTTTTATATAAAATTAGTTAATGTTATATTTGAAAGATGATAATGACAGTTATTTAGGGATGAATGGAGTATATATATATATATATATATATATATATATATATATATATATATATATATATATATATATATATATATATATCCGCCATATACAATATAATAACGATTGTCCATACGTATGTACACATATATGGTTTGTAGGTAGGCTAAAACAACTTCCGCCCCATATACACCGCCACTATCGTCATCGTGATATAGTAGCACAGATAGATAGGCTGTTATACATGCAACTTTGCAGGCTTGACGGTATAGCCATCATTCGACAATTCAATGCTAGCTAACATCCTCTCCTACGTACCAACCATATTTTCATGCAACCACAGTGTGAGGCGTAAAATTCAGAACAGTGTTTGCACTGCATATGACATGATCAAAGATCGCCCGGTGTGCAGCTGTCAGCTGTGTGCACAGTATCAGCACTCAGCTAGAGCTAGCAGCGCTGAAATCATGCCGGACCACCATATACACAGCGAATCAGAAGACTTTTGCCCAATTGTTTCTGCACTGGGGCTGTATCTATACTGCATTGTGTATAATAACGAAGTGCCTGCGGTAGTCTTGTATCATCAATTCATCATCATCGTGGCAAGTGCCAATAATCCCCGGAGTCGTGCGCAGTGCAGTGTCCAGCACAGTCGTCGTGCCTGGTTCTCTGGATCGATCGATGTAATCGTCGGAACCACTCGGTACGGTGTCCGTGTTGGAGGTGGAAACTGCTGCAGTCATAACTCGCTCTCGTACAAACGCACGCATGTGCAGAGCAAAGTACTGGCATAGGTACAGCCACCGCTTTGCAGGGCATGGCGAGATAAAACCGGATCACGTCTGGACCTCTTGCCCCTTCGGCAGCTAGCAGATGTACCTGAAATCTGTTGTATGGAACTATGGATAGGAGTACTTGCATAGTTTAGTTTTGAGTTTTTCGTTTAGCAATTGTGGTAGATATGTTGCATTCTGAAACCTCAAAACCTGTAGTACGTGTAGGAATACTCAATTTTAACAAAACTTTATGTGTACTAATTAAACTAAATTATGCTTTAGTTTCACTGTAGAGATATTTTTTTGAGACAGTCCTTTTTATTTATAGACGCCATAAAAAATGCGTCTCTTAAAATATGTAGTAACTTTCAGATACACTTAATTCATCTACGGAGACTATACTAAAGTATAGTTTACTTTCTTCTTTGACATATATATGTAGTAATGTTGTCTAGATACTATGTTTTTTCTTCTTTTTTCTCGTTGATCTCTTAATTTCTAGGCCTTGGATTTGACATATATATACTCTATTTATTCTCAGTAGTTAGATCGTCATAAAGGAGGTGTTTAGTTACAACCCCTAAACTTTAGTAGCTAAACTTAGGTGATTTTATGCCCTAAACTATCAAACACCCCCCCTAAGGTGCCCCCTAAACTTTAGTTGATGCACTAAATTTTAGGGGGCACTAAACTTTAGGGACCACTAAACTTTAGGGGGTAAACCAAACACCCCCAAAGTCTAATGGTGCATATTCTTTTTTCCTGATTAATCTCGTAGCTTTTAGACCTTGTATTGACATGAATATACTGCATTTGTACTCAGACGTTAAAAAAATCCAACAATACATTGTTTTATTAACCTCATAATTTGTAGACCTTTATATCTGAGAGAATACTCTAATTACTGTTAGCCATTAGGTCATCGTAAAAATCTGATGGTGCATATATTGTTTCTCGTTTTTTTAATTAATCTAGTAATTTTTAGGGCTTGTATTTGATAAGGATTCTCGATTTGTTCTTGCCTATTAGATCGTGCAAAATCCAACTATGCTTACTTTTTCCCCATTAATTAATCTCGTATATTCTAGGTATTACTCTCGGTCATTAGATTGTCAAAAAATCTAATTTTTTTTAGTTTTTTATGTTATATATTTATTCTCGGTCATTAGACCACTATAAAATCTAGTTGTGTGCATATTCTGTCCTCTTTTTTAATACTCTATTTATTGTAGACCGTTAGATCATCGTAAAATCTAAAAATGGATATTCTTTATTTTCTGATTAATCTCATAATTTCCAGGCTGTCCCGGTAACCGCTGAGCTCCTTTTAATTACTGTAGTAAATAAATATTAAATAATATAAATTTGTTATGAGAAAATAAATCTAACTTTGATATAAATTTAATCAGCTATATTATTTTGAGGACCAAGATACTACACGCCGCTAGAACTTTTATCAGGAGAGATGGACTGTGTAATTCTAGTTTCGCACTGGGCTTGCTCCTCCAAACAAAAGAAGAAAGAAATGGAGTAGATCGTTGACAGAACAGAGCCACGACATACAGTACGAACCAGTACGCGTCCCTTCTGCTGTTCCTCCGCGACTCCCTGGGCCTGGGTTTGTCCGAAGCAGGAGCCATAGGGAGTAGGGACATACTACTAGTGTGGTTGGATTTGGGCATCAATGCATCGTCGAGGATGAGGCTATTAGATAACAGATGTATTCGGTTAGTATCAAGATAACCATGTACTTGATACTAACCTTAGGTGTTACGACTAGTTCCTAGATATTAGAGATATGATTATAACAACCTGTAATTGAGTCCTGATTGTAAACGCCACACATGGGGGCTATTCCCTTGTATATAAACGTGGAACCGAGGCACCACGAAAGGTAACCCTCGTTAACCAATCTTATATGGTATCTAGAGCCTATCTCCTCACGGAAATTCGCCATGGGTTCCTCCTCCGCCACACACGGTTCCATCTTCTCCTCCCTCGGTTTCCTACTGGTCAGTGAGAAGCTCACCCGCGGCAACTTTCCGCTATGGCGCGTCCAGGTTCTGTTTTCCCTCAAGGGAGCCGAAGTTTTCGAGTTCATTAGCCCCACAGCCAAACCCCCACCTAAACACCTACCGAAAAAGAACTCTGCCAACGACGATGAAGAACCGGTGGTGGACAAGGAGTACTGTTCTTGGGTGGCGAAGGATCAACAAGTCCCCAGCTACCTTCTCGTCTCTCTGTCACGAGAAATTCTCCAGCAAGTCTCCACCGCAGCGACGGCGGCCAAGGCATGGGCGGCGATCGAGGCGTTTTTCGCCTCCCAGTCTCGCACTCGTATGATCACTACTCGGATGGCCCTTGCGACTGCATCCAAGGGGGCCTCTACAATTGCCGAGTACTATACCAAGATGCGATCTCTAGCAGATGAGATGGCATTTGCCGGGCGACGACTTGAAGATGAGGAGATGGTGTCTTACGTTCTAACGGGACTCGACGACACCTTCGACTCCGTGGTGACCTCCGTCGCCAACAGAGCTCAGGCCATCTCCCTTGGGGAGCTCTACACCTAGTTGATTGCTCACGAGCAACGTCTGGAGGTGCGCAGTGGGGGATCTCAGTCCTCTGCGAACCTAGCGTCCCGAGGTGGACGCAACGGCAACAACTCCAACCGTGGTGGCCGCGGTGGTTTTGTCCGCGGTGGTGGTGGCAAGCAGCGTGGAGGGGGCCATAGCAATGGCAGCGGAAACAACTCCAACTGGACCAGCTCTTTCCAGGCCGGTCTCTACTGTCAAGTTTGTGGCAAGGAGGGGCACCCTGCCTTCCGTTGCTACAAACGCTATGATGAGAGGTTTCAAGGTGGTGGAGCACCACAACAAAAGTCATCCTCCAACGTCACGTCATCATACGGAGTAGATACAAATTGGTACATGGACTCCGGCGTCACCGATCATATTACCAGCGACCTCGACAAGCTCTCCTTCCGCGACAAGTATCGTGGTGGGGAGTACGTCCACGCTGCAAACGGGTCAGGTATGGGAATCTCTCATGTTGGTCATGGTTTTGTGCAATCCTCCCCGTTACATAAAATTTATCTGCACAATATTCTCCATGTCCCTGATGCTAGTAAGAGTCTAGTTTCTGTGAATCGTGTCGCTCGTGATAATAATGCCTTTGTTGAGTCCCACCCTGATCGGTTTTTTGTAAAGGAGGCGGCGACGAAGAAAACTCTCCTCATGGGCAGAGCTGAAGGAGGTCTCTATCCCATCAAGCCCTCCGCGCATAGCCAGCCATCCACAACATCCAATAAACAAGCTCTCGGCGCAATAAAACCCTTGTCGTCTACTTGGCATAGTCGGCTAGGGCATCCATCATCTTCAGTCGTTCAACAAGTTGTTAGTCATCATAAGTTGTCTTTCGTTAAGGATGTGAACAAGAGTCATGTGTGTAATGCCTGTCAACAGGGCAAGAGTCATCAGTTACCCT
This sequence comes from Microstegium vimineum, assembly GCA_022036555.1. Taxonomy (NCBI): domain Eukaryota; kingdom Viridiplantae; phylum Streptophyta; class Magnoliopsida; order Poales; family Poaceae; genus Microstegium; species Microstegium vimineum. The sequence goes on from CM039131.1 coordinate 26,520,639, forward strand.
TTCCTAAGTCTACTAGCGTATCAACTAGTGCGTTGGATCTTATTTTTGCAGATGTTTGGGGTCCTGCCCCTACATCAGTTGGTCGGTTCACATACTATGTCAGTTTCATAGATGATTATTCCAAATTTACTTGGATCTATCTGATTCATCACAAATCCAAAGTTTTTAAATGCTTTCATGATTTTCAAAGTCTAGTTGAACGTCAGTTTGATAGGAAAATTCAAGTTGTGCAGTCGGATTGGGGAGGCGAGTATCAATCTTTAAATTCCTTTTTTAAACGTGTCGGGATTCATCACTATGTGTCGTGTCCTCACACCCACCAATAGAATGGCGCCGTTGAACGCAAACATAGGCATATTGTTGAGATGGGAATTACATTGCTTGCGCATGCTTCTATGCCTCTCAAGTTTTGGGATGAGGCATTCCAAACCGCTATCTTTCTGATCAATCGTTTACCATCTAAAGTTATTAGCCAGGATACTCCCCTGCATCGCCTTTATGGCCAAGAGCCAGATTATAATTTTCTCCGTACCTTCGGTTGCGCTCTATGGCCAAATCTACGTCCCTATAACACACGGAAATTAGAGTTTCGCTCCAAACGTTGTGTCTTTGTGGGCTACATCACATTACACAAAGGGTTCAAATGTCTAGATCCAAGTGAAGGCCGGGTCTATATATCCAGGGATGTCGTGTTTGATGAAACAGTCTTCCCCTTTTCCCTCCTTCACTCCAATGCTGGAGCACGACTTCATGCTGAACTTGAAGTTCTCCCTGGCATTCTTCTTAATCCGTCTATGAGTTTTGGGGATGCCAAAATACATGATCATCATGCTGATTTTCCTAACCGAACTAATGTTGGTCCTAGCACTATTGATTCCCTGCAGGATGATGGCCAAAATTCGGAAGATCCTGATGTCTGCAACCGTAAAAACGGGGTTGTGCTTCAGCCGCAGCTCCGTCAGTTTATGTGCCGGGGCGTAGGGGACAGGGCTGAGTCCCATGCTGATTCGCATGCCATCACTCCGGGATCGCGTTCGGGATCCGCGATGACAGACGCGGTGCTCCATCCGCTGGCGCCGATCGCTGGACCCGCGTCAGCTGCGGGATCGTCTGCGCTGTCTTCCCCTTTGCCCACGCCTCTAGACAACAGTGTGGCGGCACAAGGTGATCCGGCTCCGTCTATCGAGGTTGCTCCTCCTGCGGGATCAGATGCGGGTGTTGAAGGATCCCCTGTGGCCGTCGACGCTGTGGCTCAGCAGAATTCAGCACTATTTCAACCTGAAGGTACCACTCAACATCGTCCAATTACTCGTGCTCAGCGAGGAGTTGTCAAGCCAAAGCAGTACACAGATGGCACAGTGCGCTGGAGGATGGCAGCTGCTACTACTTCGGAAGAGCCCAAGTCCTTGCGAGAAGCCTTTGAAGATCCGAACTGGGTATCAGCAATGGATGTCGAGCACCATGCTTTACTTAAAAATAATACTTGGCACTTGGTTCCTCCTTCCGAAGGGAAAAATGTGATCGACTGCAAGTGGGTATATAAGGTTCAACGGAAATCAGATGGTTCTATTGATCGCTATAAAGCTCGGCTGGTAGCCAAAGGCTTCAAGCAGCAGTACGGGATTGATTATGAAGAAACTTTCAGTCCTGTAGTCAAGGCAGCAACAATTCGGTTGGTTTTGTCGATTGCCATGACTAAGGGGTGGTCATTACGGCAGCTGGATGTTCAAAACGCATTCCTTCATGGTGTGCTTGATGAAGAGGTATACATGCATCAACCCCCTGGCTATGAGGATAAAGATCAACCCTGGTATGTTTGCAAATTATACAAAGCATTATATGGATTAAAACAGGCTCCACGAGCTTGGTATTCGAGGCTAGGTTTTTTACCTTCCAAAGTTGACACTTCATTGTTCTATTTTAACAAAGGAAGTTGCAGTGTGTTTGTTGTAGTATATGTAGATGATATAATTGTGGCCAGCTCCTCTGAGGAAGCAACAAAGTCTCTGCTCTGAAATCTTCAGCAAGAGTTTGCATTAAAAGATCTTGGAGACCTACACTACTTCTTGGGAATAGAAGTCAAGAAGTCTAAAGGAGGATTGGTTCTCTCTCAACAAAGGTATGCCACAGATATTTTGTCTCGGTCAGGGATGAGCCGATGCAAAGCTATTGATACTCCACTGTCAAGTACAGAGAAGCTTAGTGCGTATGAGGGTTCTGTACTGGGTCCAAGCGATGCCACCAAATACAGGAGTATAGTCGGAGCACTTCAATACTTAACCTTGACTCGTCCTGATCTGTGTTTTGTCGTAAACAAAGTGTGTCAATATCTCCATGCACCGACTACAACTCACTGGAGTGCAGTCAAACGCATTCTTAGGTATGTCCAAGGGACTTTACCACTTGGTCTGCGAATTGGAAATTCAAGAACTATGGTAGTAAGTGGCTACTCAGATGCGGATTGGGCAGGTTGTATTGATGACAGGAGGTCAACCGGGGGCTTTGCAGTATTTCTGGGTGACAACCTTGTTTCATGGAGTGCCAGGAAACAACCAACAGTATCTCGCTCCAGCACTGAGGCATCATATAAATCGCTTGCAAATGCCACGGCTGAGATAATTTGGGTTCAGAAATTGTTAAGTGAACTTGGTGTTTCTCATTCACCAATGGCTAGACTGTGGTGTGACAACATAGGTGCAAAGTACTTGTCGGTCAACCCTGTGTTTCATGCAAGAACGAAACACATTGAAATTGACTTTAATTTTGTAAGAGAAAGAGTGGCTCAAAAGCTACTGGATATTCGTCACATCAGCACCAACGATCAGATTGCAGATGGTTTCACCAAAGCTTTGCCTAGAGTGAAATTGTGTGAGTTTAGAAACAATCTTAGCCTTGTTAATGACTGAGATTGAGGAGGGGTATTAGATAACAGATGTATTCGGTTAGTATCAAGATAACCATGTACTTGATACTAACCTTAGGTGTTACGATTAGTTCCTAGATATTAGAGATATGGTTGTAACAACCTGTAATTGAGTCCTGATTGTAAACGCCACATATGGGGCTATTCCCTTGTATATAAAGACCAGGAAACCTCGCTAACCAATCTTATAGAGGCCACGTAATTGTTCCAGAGATGCTCTCTTTCTTTTTGTGGCAATGACAGGAGGACGACGATGAGGGTCGAAACAAAAATTGCTGCGTCGTTTTGGATCTGGGTCTCTTTGGTATTTATAAAAAGTGGATGGAGCAGATCGGTGGCACTGTGTTTCCTTGAACTGGTGCGGCGTTTCAGCAACTTTACTGTTCCGCCATGCTGCAGGTATCTTCTGTCCTCTGCAACGTCGGCTACTTTATTTATTTATGTAGTCCTACAGATCAGCGCCTAGTACCAATCCTGCTCTGGTTACAATCTTTTACGCTCTGCTGGCATCAGTTATATCTGTCCTTTGCAAATTCAGTTATCACATTTATACAATCTTTTATACGCTCTGCTGCATGTGGCCGTGCTTGTACGCTAAGCAATCCTCAGTGCTACCGCACTTCTACCATGATTCTATATCAGGCGACTGTCGTACTGCGTTTCTCCCGCGTTTTGAGAGAGAAAAAAACAAACAAAACAAACTTGTTTTTCATATGGAATAAGTGTCTAGTTCCCTCACTTTCCCCAACTTTCCATCACATCCCCATCACATCTCCATCCCATCGAATTTCTATTTCCCGTCACATCAAAATACCGGCACATATATGGAGTATTAAATATAGATGAAATAAAAAACTAATTGCACAGTTTTGTTTGACTTTGCAAGACGAACATTTTAAGCCTAATTAATCAATGTTTGAACAATTATTATCAAATAAAAACAGCCTAAGCACAGCCTAAGCACTTTTGTCTAACCGGGGATGGCTCAAACTAGGACTCTAGGAGCAGACATGCTGTTCTGTTCTAACATGTTAGTGCAATCCACCTTGAAGCACGCATTGCCTTCTAGCTGGTCCATGGTCCATGCAGCACTCATGACGACTCTTGGACCTCTCTGCTCGCCCGTTTAACTGGTTATCCAGTCAGTAATTGTACCTAAAGGTAGCGGCAACTGACATCGTTTCACAGGGTTTAATTGAATGTTAAGTACAGTACAGTACGTACTCTCGATCATAGCCACTCACCCACTGTAGCAACTCTCGCCTGCTACCCCGTCAAGTTTGTGTCTGCGATCAACTTCTTGCCGACGACCAAGCAAGCAGCCAGCAAACATGAGCTGCTGTCGAGTTGAACCACAATTGTGGGTTCATTCATGACTGGATCGATCACACCGATACCATGATGACATTTCAAAGACAAAGTGATAAATAAAGGCTTGGCAAGTAAGTGTGTCATTAAGCTTGTAGTCCTTTGAATCAGAGTCCCTTCAAGCCGCTGTGTGGTGTGTCATTGTGTGCCGAATCGAAGCCCCCCCTTAACTCATGTGGTGGCCACTGTACGTTCGATGACAAATGCGGCGGGATCACCGGATTACTGCTCGCATTAATTCAATCCCTCAAATTAGGCTGTAGAACTAGAATGTCAAGCTAGCATAGCAGCAACCTCCATGAAATGTTCTCATGGCACAGTGGAACTGATTCAGAATCTGAAGCTATTAAACCCTGACGGGCTGCCCGACCCCTCTCGATCGAGTGGTTTCAGAGTTGTCTGCGTCAACGATAACACAAACTGAAGGAACCCCGAATAAAGACTACAAGTCCTAGCGCCATGAATGAATGAACCCTCAAAATGTGGTTAGACTAGACAGCAGATGCCTCTTGTTTGTTGCTTAAATACGTACGTCAGTGTTACTCGACAGTGACAGTGCAGCGAGACACAAACCAACTGGCCGGTGAAATAAAGGAAACCAAAGGGAAAGAAAGAAAGAAAAGAAAAGGATCACCCAACGAAAAACATCAGTTACAGGCAACAACATGAACAGGTCACGAATCCACATGGCACACACAGAGATCAGATTACAGAGAGGGCGAGCGTGCACGCTCTGGATGCAGGATTGGAGGCGATGAGCATCGATCGGCTGGCGTCTAGTAGAGTGAGTCGACTGTCTTGTTGAGCTCCTCGAGCTTCTTCATCCGCATCCTCTCGCTTTCGCTCACAAGCTGCATGCAACAAATGTCCCAGGCGATTACAGTGAGCAAGTCTTTTTTTTTTATTGATTCAGAAGTTCATGAGTATCAAGAGCTGATTACACTGAGCTACCAGCTTTTCCTTTTTCACGGTCAGAGAGGTTTTACTTTACCTCGATTAGCCTGTTCACTAGCAGCGCTTTCTCTTTGCTCTTCTCGGTGTACGTCTCCAGGACCTCCTTGTACTCCTTCTCCTTTATTTATTTATTTCAGTTGACCAAAATAAAACCCACATGTCAGCTCATCAAAGAACAACTCGAAACACAGGGTGTCATCAGTACAGATATACATCAGTTATCATGTAGCTAATCCCTGCAACGCATGTGTCACCTTCTTGACGCAGGTCTTGCTGAGAGGCTTGAGCTGACGGTTCATCGTGTCAATCCGCTTCCGTATCGACTCCACCTCCTTCCGTGTAGGATCCGACATCCCTTCGAGCTCCTAATTTAACAACAAAGGAAACAACAGCAGGGATTCATACCACCTTGTGTAGGTTCGGGCAAAATTCCCACGAAATCCCTAATGATACACTAGTACGTACTACCAGTAGTTCCCTGACTGAATAAAAAAAAAGTGTCGATGGGTGTCATTCAGGATATATATATCTTGAAATTCAGAGGTTACAATGGTTGGCAGCAAGAGTAGCGTGATTTTCTGGAACACGTACGTGAAATTCTTTCGATCGGAGATTGAACATGTCCCTTATTGTACGAAATTCTTCCGTTTCAAACTCGCCTAATGCATGCCGTACTGAAATGACAATTTTTTTCTACCTTGAGAGCAAACGTACTGAAACTTATTTTGTGCCGTGCAATTACATATATGTAGACTACTAGTCGTATCGTATATGGTTGGGCATATGCTGCAGATGCCGATGCATACAAGTGTGTGCAAATAATAGTAGAAGCTGTCGAGGGCAGAACAGACAACAGAGCGAAGGCCTCGTAATAACTGACGGACGGACAACGTACCTGCCTGATGAAGGCGAGTCGTTTGGACTCCTCCTCGACGCGGCCGAGGTGCGCGAACACCTTCTCCCGGACCTCCATCTTGCGCCTCTCGATCTGCTCCTCCTTGGCCTTGAACACGGAGAGCGCCGACCTGGAGGAGCCCTCGCCTTCGTCCTCGTCGCCGCCCGCGCTGCTGCCCAGCGACGACGGGTGCTTCACCCGCAGCACCATCTGCATCGGCTGCTCCACGCCGCCGCCCTGCATAGTCTCCTCCCTCCTCCTTCTCTAGCTGCTCGAGGCTTGTGATTGGCGCGGCCTAGTAGCTAGCTATTCTCTCTTCCTTCTCTTCCTCGCTTCACACCATTTATAACACAAGCTGCCTGCAGGTACAGTCGCCGTGGTCTCGCGATCTGTTGCTTTCCCCGGCAACGCTGGTTGTCCAAGCAACCCGGCCAGCACAGTGGCAAGCAAGTGGAACTGAGGAAAAAGGCAAAAACGATAGTACCTAGCACAACTGCTGCTGTGTCGCGTAAGGAAGAACCGGACAGGAGAGGAAGCCAAGAGGCGGCATCATCCCTCCGTCACTACAATTTGTTTTTGACCTGCGCAGTGTGCGTGCGGGACAGCGGGAGCGGCGCACGCACGGTAGCTTCTGTCAGAGACCACCACCAATCTAGATGGCGATGGCGATCAGGGATCAGCCGATCACTGCACCCGTATAGTATAGTATTGTATGGTTGCTGTTAGGTGGTGTGGTGAGTGGCGTGCCCTGTCGTCCTGACGCCAGAGGTCGAGTACAAGTAACTCTATCTATCTTCCCCTGCTACTGCGAGAACTGTGCCGGGGAAGCGACTCCGGTGAGGTGATCCTTTCCTCGGGTTGGTTGGTGGGTGCGCCCGCGTCTCGTCGCGCTTGGACGTCGCTGAGCTCTCGGCCTACGCATCGGTGCATCGTCGTCTTGCCATTTTTTTCTCGTCCACTGTTTTTGTGTGGGGGAGGGGGGGTGTCACGGCGACGACGACCTGGTGCCTGCAAGTCTGAAACGCTTAGAGAGAGAGGCCGGCACGCCGTCGTCAGTCGCCACCGGAATGGATTGACAACTGAGACCGAGCGTCGGTCCGAGATCAGAGATGTCCGGCCGGCCGAGAGTAGCAGCAGCAGCCAACACACAGCAGAGCAGAGCAGGCGTCAAACAGCAGCTGGACTGGACGGAACCAAACCCAAACTTTCTCTGTACCCGCGGTTTCTCTTGTCAGTCATCCTTCTGTTGGCCTTTTCATGAAGCGCTGCAGCATTGTAAAGATCCCCAAACGAGGACATATCACAAAGCTGGCATGTCGACTCACAAAATCGTCATTGCTACTCTCTGGAACAAATATCAGGGACCGACAATTCATTCATCATCATATGGTTACCCGTGGTAAGCGACCATCATACATCGCAGCATGATGTGAAATCATCTCAAATCTTGTTGAACGACATCCTGTACCAATTGGCAGCTGAGAGCAATACCAATATAAGTACGGATGCTAGTTGGAAAAAGGAGCTGCAGGACGTGTACCTCCACCTCCGTGGAATAACAAACTTTTCTTCTGCCTACTCAGATGCGTGCAAATCAATTTTTCTTAAATTTAACTAGATTTGTATAAAATACACGTAACATTTATATCTCTAAATAAATTTGTTATAAAAATATATTCAACAATCAATCTAATTATATTATTATTTTATACTCCCTCCGTCTCTTGAAAATGTCTCTTGAAAATATCGTTTAAAAAACATGTCTGTGAGAGTGACACTTTTAATGGGATATAGGGAGTATATAATTAGTTGAAGTTTAAAAAACCTGACTTTTCGAAGAAGCTAGAATAACTTCTATTTTGAGACAGTATATATATGCAAGCTAATTTTTTTAACCGAGGGAAAAAGACCGGCAAAAGAGTAAGTGGGAGTCGGGCCTCAGGTTCATCATAGCAAGAATTTGAAGAACTAGCAGAAAAAGTGAACAGAAAAGTAGCTCGGTTTAGGCTAAGATTCATCAGTTGCTGAAACAAGGTGTCCAATACAAATGTACCATTAAACACAAAGCATCTACAGAACAAAGTCACTACGAACGCTGCGGCTCCAACTGGTATATATTTTTGTCTTTAATAGTCATGTAAATAGGAGCTCAGGACGGGAGGATTAGCACCGGCTGTTTACTCTCCTGGCGCAGAGACCCCCTGCTTCAGCTTTTCCTTTTTCAGCTTCTTCTTCGAGACCGGCTTCTTCTTCTTAGGCGGTAGCGTCTTCTGCGCATAAACATACAGCGCATAGTTCCCAACAAAGAAGAGCAGCAGGAAGCTTGCAACCACAAGCAGAACCACCATTCCTGGATTCAGGCCCTTGCTCACCTCCTCAATGATAACATTGTTCTGAAACACACGTGGTGTAGTCCATGAGAAAAAAAAAACAGGATGCTGAAGACAATAGTAGTAGATACAGTAGGTGCATGGGTCTTGCAAGATCATATGTTGAAGGTTAGGATAATCAAACAACAGATCAACACGTATATCCTTTACAAATTGGCAGACCCAATGCTAACTGAACAGCACCATAAAGATATCAGTAACTCTATTATAGAGTGCTTGACTGCTTGTGCCAACTGTTATCCACAACTGCAAAGACTAGTCACAACACAAAGATGAAGCCTAATTTGAATCTATCAGTAAGGTAATTAGCAGTCCTACAAATCTTCACAAATAGGTTCATAGGGCAGGTGTAAATAAAGTCACATACAGACTACAGTCACAATTTATTTAGAATAAATATGCATATTAGTTAGCACAGAGATCAACTGATAGCAGCTCGAGATAATCAAACTACAGCCACTCAGCATCAACTAAAAGGTAACTTCAAAACAACTAAAGGATTACCCATACAAACACCAGTTAGTCTACTACGGTACTACCTTGTAAATTTATAAAATGCACAATATTTAAATACATCATAACAGATAACATCATCTATCTAGAGAAATGGAAAACACTGAACACTATATTGATCAAACATGATACCGAGTACACATAAGTATATGATAGTCAGAGAGCTCCACACTTGTAACTGTGCCGCTGTAACAGTTAGCAAGTTTATGCAAAGTTGCTAGAATACGATATCAAAGCTCACGGACAAGGTAATAGCACTCCGCAATCTATTTTTATAGGACACAATTGAAACATGCATTTTCTAACAAACACAATTATCATATGTCCTATTGATCGCGTAGAAGTCTTGCACAAATCCTACAGATCCAAATTCTCCACACATCAAAGCAGATGCACCAAAATCAGCTACAACGCCGATCAGGGTACGCTTACTGCTACAAGCCAGAACAATCGCAACAGACAGCCGCCGCGGCCACACGAGCAACACCATCAACCTCCAGTGCTTAGCCCAAGCTGGCTCGTGCGAGCAGAAGGGAACATGGCAGTGCACGGGGCCCAGCGAGACAGGAAAGCGAGACAACGGCCTGCCCGAGCCACGGAGCCAGTGCGGAGGATCGAAGCCCACCCGGGCGAGAGGACACCAGATCCGTGGAAGGTAGGACCGGATCCGCACCTGGAGGCCCCGGATCCGCACCGCCGCCGACGGGACGGCCGCTGACGCTGCCGCTGCCGGAGATCGAATTGCAAGATGGAGAAAGAGAGGGATAGAGGAGGAAGAAAATGTGATCCGGACAAGCAACGGCGGCGCGGTCTGGGGAGGGGGAAATCGGTGGCTTTTCGGCGGCGGCGGAGTCGCCCAGAGGGGCACCGCGTCTAACATTCACCTCTGTACATTCGAACTTGCTTTTGGACTCCCACAGCATAGTAAAGATCAAGGAAGGAAGAACTCGAGGCTTACCGCCGAATCCGAGAACTGATCCGCCATGGCGGCCGCCTGATCTGTGCCAACACCACGCTCTGGATTTAGAAGATTAGTATGGATTTGCCGAAGGACGGATGAGGTGAGCACGAGAGTTGACGAGGACGAATGGTAAATTCTGAAGAAAAGCTCACCTTTGCGCTGCTGGTCCCCCTTTCCGTCCTTCCAAGAATTTTATAGGCCGTGGTTTCCAGGCCGTGGTTTTATGGGCCGTTTGATTTGGAAGTTTCTAGTGGACCGTCGTGTTTCTTTGATTTTCTTAGCTTTATATTTATTGTTGTTATTACGTCAAAAAAATGTTGTTGTTTATACATACACATACGTGTATGTGCATCATTTTTGTTTTGAGCAATTGAGCAAGATAAGTTTGCACGAGTGTTTATCACGACTTCTTTTGGCTCTTTAACAAGCCAATTTTTCATAGTGGACACGACGAGTGAAATGACCAAGATATCCTTCATTTTTGTTCCAATTCTCATCTTCTTGCTTGTTCGCGTCTTCTTCCCGAGCAGAGCACTCATAGCACGGCTCCCTGCACTGCACATGTCTGCTGGCCGCCTACTTCTTCTTCGACGACAGGACACGTCTTTTTCCTCGGCAGTCGGTCCTCACCGCGTGCGTCTTCTAGAACAAAACTGTCCTCAATCGTTGCAAGTAAGTTTGATAAAGCACAAGCTTTAAAGGAAAGTGCTAAACTGCGCATGGAAAGGAAGCAACTACAATCAAACAATAAAGAAAACTATTGCAAATACTATTTTCAGGTAAGAAAACCTCAAATGTTACCATGATAAAAAAAAAGCTAGCAACTCATGCTAATTGTGCATGTGTTTTAGGCAATTTAATGTGACCAATATAAACATAAACAACTTTAAATTGGATCGCTTCCTCTCAACAAATAAGGGCTTATAAATCTTGCAGCAGATTGAAAACTTAAGCCGGAGCTTTACTGATTTTTCCTTGTCTTTCTCTAGTAGAGATTGTAATAGGCTAGCTCATGAGTGCGCAAAGCTTGTATACCGTTCGCACCCGGTGGAGGAGTGGCTTGTACCACCACCGGTTCTGTGGGATATCATAGCGAACGATTGTAATCAGGTTCATGATGAATGAATGAAGGCCCGGCTGTTTCTAAAAAAAAAAAACAAATAAGGGCTTATACGTTAAAAAAATCCTATGTAATGGGGAAGTCGTTAGCGAAGTCACACAGCCCTCCACTTTTCATTATAAAACCGATAAACCAGAAAAAAAAAATTGTTTTGCAAAATAATCTTTGGACCTATAGTGCATGTGGAAACTCTCGAGCAACTGTAGCTGAAAACGAAGACAAAAAAATTTGTCAAAAAAAATGCGGGAACAGCACTTGCACAATGAGGTTGGCTGGCCACTTCTTACGCCGCTGCTCTCGCCATGAGTAACAGGCCAGAAACAGGCTGAATGGCTGACATGTTGCACTACGAGCTTCAAATTTATGCGCAGGTCCATCTTAGATGTCCAGAATTGAAGGAATTTAAGCAACAATTTCTTAAAGGAAAAGAAGGAGTGCATCCCTTATGCCAAAAAATAGCAGCGGGCAAAACGATGAAACAAAATTTAACGATATATCCAAAAACATACAGATTAGAAGCCACAAAAGAGACGCCATTGCTAGTAATTTTTAGCAAGTAAAGACCAATGTAGGAGTACTACAGATTAGAAGCTACGAAATATCACACAATCTGACAAGGGAGATGAACTTCAAAATTATTTTCAAAGCCACAAAAAAAAAAAAACAGATGACAAAGTCGGTCTAGATTCCAAATCTCAGATGCTTAACTGCATAGTCCAAAAAGCCTAACAGTGGCATCATGGGTAGCAACTCTTCAAGGATTAACCATAAAAACCACATAAATCACAGTCTAGATTCAGAACATCAACCCAGGACAGTGGAAACTATCTGACAGTGGCACCATGGATATTGCTCTTCTTTAGAACGAAACTTGAAATGCTGCCTAAATTAAATAGTAGATTCAGATAACCAGATAACATAACACAAAATGCCTTCAACAGTTTGTAGGTGAATTATCACTGCAGTACGACTGAAACCATTTAGTAGCCCAGGATGTCGATATCACTATCAAAGGGGTCAGGTTGAGCATTCACAGCCTCTAGACTGAACCTCTTGCGATGGACGACTTTCAGGCCCTCGAACACGACTTTGGCTTCCACAGAGGCCCTGTGGCATTGAATGAGATTTTGCTGTTCAGTAATCCATGCAGGGGTGTTGGACATGGCAGATTGAATCTTCATGATCCACAGTACCTGTGCATTCGCAAGAAGAAAACACAGAAATTCAAACATGTTTCGCTCCTCAACTTCGCTTATTAGGTTCTTCACTTTGCTTTCCAGCCTCAAGGTCTTGAGATGGTTAACAACACATCCAATGGGTTTATTCTTCTGGTAGTAGCCAAAGTCAATTGTGTCAACCTGGCGTTCCCCGGTCTCGACCTTTTACACAAAAATGAAGAATCAGATTCTTTGCGATGTGTAGAATGAGTAAAGTTTAATTCACCCCTAAACTAGTCATTGAATTTGAAAAGACCCCCTCGAACTTGAATAACGGACAACATACACACTTCAACTTTTAAAGCCCAACAAAATACTCTCATAACCATTTCAAAGTGTTTTTTCGTGGTTTTGCTGATGTGACAGTGGGATCCACCTGTCATTTGGTCTCTTTTTCTTTTATATAAAAAAACATAACTTTTCCATATGAAGCCATACGAATACAAACTTTATACAAAAGTTGTCGGTGTTATGACCCAGGGGTCAAGACCACCAACGAGTAAATTTGTATATCGCGTGCTCCCTCTCTCAGACGTGATGCAAGATGGACACAAGGTTTATCCTGGTTCGGGCAAAGAAGGCCCTACGTCCAGCGGGGGAGGATGACTTGTATTATCTCGCACCCAAAACGTGCTCGTACAGGGGGGGTACAAGCTGTATTACACGGAGTTGGCCACCCGAGGGGTCGATCGAGTGGCGGGGTGTGTGGAGTGTGGAGTGTCAGAGTCTGAACTGAGGTCCCGGAGGTTTCAGGCCCCAGCCGTCCAAAAAAGAAGAAGAAGATCCCTCTCTTCTACCTCGGCGTCCCCTTTTATAGACCAAGGGGAGGTCCGAGGGTACAGGGTCCTAACTGTGGCAGTATGGGTAGCGTATCCGCGGCACAATGTTGGCGGAGAGACGTTGAGTACTGTAGCGGCATGGCCTTCCCGTCCTTCTGGCGTCCTCGGTTTGTGTGGTGGCAGTAGAAGTCGCCGCGGCACAGCGTCCGCAGGCGGGCGCGAATCCCACGGCTGAAGCGGGACGGAGCGGATGGGACGGCTTTCATACTGGAGTTGTTGGAGAGAGGGGTCGAGTTCCCCGGTCGAGGGAGGGGTCGAGCCCTGCGTGGCTCTGTCGCGTTCCCGAAGTCGTCGTCGAGGGTCGCACTGTTCACTTTCCGAGGGGTACTGCTGGAGTCCGTACTCGCGTAGTGGCGACAGTGGCGGCATAGTTGACAGGAATCGGGGACTTGACGGGGAGTTGGCGGATTTGACAGCGGACGCGGGCGCCCATGTCGTTAGGTGGGTTCACTTTAACCCATGCCGGGAGCAGTTGGGTTAATCGAGCCCCTCGTCCGGGGGTCGTCCGTTCGACCCCTGGTCGAGGTAGAGGTCGGAGCGCCGACGGGGTCGGAGCAGAGACGTCGAGGGAGAGGTCGAGGGAGAGGTCGAGGGGTCGTTCGTTCGACCCCTCGTCCATCCTTCGTTCGTCGAGGTGGGAGCCGGGGGGTCGTTCGCTCGCCCCTCGGTCCATCATTATCGTCGAGGTAGGAGCCGGGGGGTCGTTCGCTCGCCCCCTCGGTCCGTCATTTATCGTCGAGGTACGAGCCGGGGGGTCGTTCGCTCGCCCCTTGGTCCGTCATTCGGCGTCGAGGTACGAGCCGGGGGGTCGTTCGCTCACCCCTCGGTCTGTCATTCGGCGTCGAGGTGGGCCGGCCCGTGGCTTGTCGCCACAGCTGGTGTAGAGGGGACCCTCGAGCGATGGGCCGTGCCTTACTGAGTAGTGGGCTGGTCCCTACCTTAAAAATAGTTGCTATATTTAGCGTTAATTTATCGAAGGGTTTAGGGTACCCCTTACCTTCGTACCCGACAAAAGTTGTCGATCTCGACACGACAAATTTGTAGTTGATGATTTTTTTATCTCAAATATTGTTTTAAGTTACCAGATTTTAATTTTTTTTTCTAATTTTTCAAATGACCTCAAAATCTCAAATGTTGACGGTCTATGCCAAAGTTGTAGTTTCAAGTACGATCTACAACTTTGTAGTCGACAACTTTTTTAGTTCAGATCGTTTAGAGGCTTAAATATTCATTTTAAATTTTGTAACTTTGAAATTTAATTTAATTTTTTTTTCAAACGCCCTCATATGTTGACGTGGTCTACACCAAATTTGTACCTCTCAATATGTTCTACAACTTTGTAGGTGGTGATATTTTTATTGGGGACATTAAAAAATGAATTTAAAAATTAGAGAACCTAAGACGAATATTTGGGTCTGATAAAAAATCTGCCAGGTCCTTTAAAAAATTCAAGAAATCAAATTTTAAAATCTGGTAAATTAAACCGAATATTTAAGTCTCTAAAATGCATTAAATAAAATAGATTATCAACTACAAAGTTGTAGATTGTGTCGAGCTCTATAACTTTGATATAAAATTTATATTCATACCATTTCATATAGAAAAGTTAGACCAAAGACAGGTGGGCCCCACAGCCACGTGCAAAACCACAAAAGAAACCATTTTGAAATGTCGGCAGGGTGAGTGTTATTTTGTCTGGTTTTTAAAGCTAAGTTGTGTCTGTTGTCCGGTATGGTAGTCCAAATTCAACGACTAGTTCAGTGGGCAATAAAAAAAAAGACTAGTTCAGTGGGTGAATCACACTTTACTCTTACCTAATGGATAGTACACACATCAAACAAGCAATTGCTAATGGGTGGCAACCTCAAGCTGTAATTACCTGGATATGCAATGTTTCCAGGAAGGGAAAGATATTGAGCAATTTCATCAGCGTATCCATGTCCTTCTTGCTCGAGAATGCCATGCTGATAGCAAGAATCTTCACGCCATTGGAAGGAGCACGCAGTCCCCTGTTAACCTTCTGCGATGTACAAGTGAGCGGTGCCTCATTTAGGTTCAGCTATCCAAGACTTGGGAGAACGAGAAGTGATCCCACTGAAATAAGGTAACTACCTCCTCAACAGCAGGCTTGTCGATGCCGTGGAAGAAATCCCGGAAGCCCACCACGAGATAGCCTAAAGCAGTAAGCTTTGGCGCGCCGTTGATGGTGACCGACGCTCCCAGATGCACGTCACCGAGCAGACACTCCAGGCGCGGGGCGTCCTCGACGGTGAGCTCCTCTAGGTGCTTGTAATGCCACACACCGAACAGCACGAGGCTGCGGCAAGAAGTGATGCGGATGCGGCGGGGGCCCTGGATGTGCCTGAACATGACGTTACGCAGCGCGGGGCAGCCAGATAGCAGGCTCTGGAGTGCAGCCTCGGAGATGTGGGTTCTAGAAAGGGAGAGGTCCGTGAGACGGGACGCGGAGGCGGCGGCGGCTCCGACGTCGGAGAAGCGACACTCGCCGAGGGCGAGGGTCTCGAGCGTGGCGGAGGTGAGGAGTGGGTCGGCGAGCGCGCGGTGGCACCACTCGGGCGGGCAGACGAGCGAGACCTCGCGGGCGCGGCGGTCGCCGGCCGCGAGATTGCGGAACCAGGCCTCCGCAGCGAGGACGCGGGCGCGGAGGGTGGTGCGGGCGAGGCGGAAGCGCGCGACAGGGCCCGGGTGGGAGGCGAGCGCGAGGGAGACGGTGTCGGCGCGCGCCGCCCAGGGTGCTCCCGACGCCGACGCGGCGCGGGCGATGGTGGGCGGGGCGCGGCGGGAAGCTCGAGGTCGTCGAGGCGGAGCGGGGTCCCACGCCACGCGTCGCGTCAGCGGGGAGAGAGGACGGCGGTGCGCGCGGCCTCGGCGGTACCGAGGCGGGAGATGATCGCAGATAGGAGCTCAATCGGGAGGTTGCTGATAAAGTCCTCGCCGCCAACATCGCATCGGAGCGGCGGCGCCATCTCGCCGCCGGGATTTTGCGGAGGTTCGGGCAAAGAGGGTTTGGAAACTTCGAAGCTAAAGGAAGTGTGTACTGGAATTGAGGACAATGAACCGGCAGTGAGCTGAATTGTGCTGTCGGCCTGTTGCGCTGCATAGACTGATAGACAAACCGGGCCTCGAGTATGGGCTGGGATAGTCGGATAGATCAGCCTTTTTCGGTAAGTCATGGAATAAAGACGAGTAGGAATGACAATTGATATACTACATCCGTCCCTTATTAATTATAATTTTTTTAAGTTTCCTTATCACAACTTTGACTAGATTTATATAAAATATGTTTAACATTTGTGTCTCCAAATAAAATTATTAAAAAGCTAGATTAAAAGATATATCTAATGATATCAATTATGTATCATAAGTATTAATATTTTTTTATATAAAATTAATCAAAGTTATTTCTCGTGAAGTGAAAAAGACAGATATTTAAGAACGGAGAGAGTAATTCAAATCTAATAACCGACGACTGTTGTGGGCGGTGGCTGGCCAAATCTAGGCCGGTTTTTCCCTAACGGCGGGTTGGGGGTCGATTTGGCCTACCGGGCACCGGATGAGGATGCAGTGTTGGCACCGACCATCTCGACAAGCCGTCCAACCTGTCCTCCCACAGACCACGTCGCTCTCAGGCGGCCCGTGTCCCGACATTCACGTCAAAGGACACCGTCGTCCCCTGTTTGACTGTTGTCTCGCTGCATCTGGTGAAGACCATGCCGATCATCTCCGGCATCTAGTTGTATGCAGGTTTGGCTTTAATGTGCCTGTGCAGGTTCTTGGAATACGGGTGAAAACTCTGCCTGACATTGCTGGACCGGCGGCGATGACGCAATCAATGTCATCTTCCCCCTTGGAGGCGTCGCTGTAATTCCATCTTCCTTTCATTGATGATGGCGTCTGCGGACGTCATTTACCTTCTTGAAGACATCAACACAAGCATGAAAGGTCTTAGATGTCTAGAGGGGAGATGAATAGCCTATTAAAAATTCTACAAACCACTAGAGCAAAGGGTTAGATAACACTAAAACGAAACTCTTTTCTCTAGCTCTACTAGGGGTGCAAAGCCACCTATCCAAGTAATTCTAGTTGATTAAGTGCCTATCAAACAATATCAAGAACCTAAGGTACTTAACTTAAGCTAGCAAGAACAACTAACAAGCTAAGCTAACTAGCAAGCTACAAACTACACAAGCTAACAAAGCAAGGTATGAAAGAATGTAAATACAAGGATAGAGGTGATTGTTTATACCGATGTCTTGTGAAGATGATATACCAATGAGAATGCCCAATCACAATATGATCACCAAGAGTAGCCGGGAGACAATGGTTGACACAAGGATTTTTCTCCCGAGGTTCACTTGGTTGCCACCAAGCTAGTCCCCGTTGTGTCGACTACTCAAATAGTGATTCGGTGGCTAATAGGCAATGACAAGCCTAGCTCACAACTTGAGCGCCACAAGAATCCATTCAAGTGAGAGTAACTCAATGACACGAGCAATTTACTAGAGTTACCTTTGGCGCTCCGCCGAGGTGGGTACAAGCTCTCTCACAATCACCGGGATCAACCAAGAACAATCACCAACTCGTTTTGACTCCTCCTTCTTGCTCCAAACCGTCTAGGTGTTGGCAAACACCAAGAATAACAAGAAAACCGTAGCAAGAACGATCACCAAGTGCTTCTAGATGCAAATCACTAAGCAATGCACTTGGATGCACTCTATCTCTTTTGGGATGAACAAGAATCAAAGAGATGAGTGGGAGAGGTGCTTGGGAGCTCACAAGAGTGTATGCCAAGTCCAATATTTGAGAGAGAGAGCTCCAACCGGCCACATGCCCTTAAATAGACATCTCTCAAAAACTAGCCGTTGTGCCTGTTTCGGGGGCGTCGGACGCTCTTCAAGTTTGCGTCGGACGCTCCGACGCCAGCGTCCGTCGCGCTTCCAGTAAGTATCCAAAAGCTTCTCTAGGCATCGGACGCTCTGTTGCTTTGCGACAGACGTTGCGCCTCAGCGTCCGGCGCCAACTCGTTGCTCTCGGGTTTCTGAGAAATTCTGAGAAAATATTTCCGGACGCTCGCTAGCGTTCGACGCTCATGCGACAGACGCGTCCGTCGCAGAGTGAATATTTCTGGAGCTCTCTATGTTGGCGACAGACGCTTCGTCATGCATGCGTCAGCGTCCGCACCAGCGTCTATCGCGTCGAACCTGCGTCCGTTGCCTTCAGCCTCAGCGTTCGTTGCTCTGTCTTTGCTCCTTTCTTGTTTCTTTCTTTTCCATCCTTGCTCCATTGTGCCAAACACTTATGGTACTTCCTTAGAGGAGATGTTTAGCATATATTTTATGGGTTTTTGTAAGGTCATATCCCAAGGCTAGAGGGGGGGGGTGAATAGCCTAATTTAAAATCTAAAAACAAACTCAACAACAAGTTAGACAATAAGATGGCGAAACTAGTCTTGCTCTAGCAAACTAAGAGATGCGAAGCCTCCTAACCACAATTGCTATCCTAATAGCTCTAGGATCACTCAATTCCTACTCAAGTCTAGTAGCCCTCTAGGCACAACCTAATATACTAAGACAAGTAAAAAGAAAGGTAATGCAAGAGATAGGAGAAGTGTTTATAGCGACTTGTAGAGGATTGATCCAATCAAATGAGTAGCTCCAAGATCACCAATCAATCACACAAAGGGAGACAAGATTGACACTTGATTTTTCTCCCAAGGTTCGCTAGCTTGACAACTAGCTACGTCCTCATTGTGTCGGCTCACTCACTTGGAGGTTCACGAGCTAATTGGCATCACACGCCAAACCCGTCACCGGGTGTCGCCCAACCAACACAAGAGAGGGCACTCACAGACACGGGCAATCCACTAGAGTTACCTTTGCGATCTCCCGCGGGGAAGGCACAAGAACCCCTCACAATCACCACTCGTGGTCGACGAAGCACAATCACCAAGCTTCTCGAATCCACACCGCTTGCTCCAAACCTTCTAGGTGATGGCAATCACCAAGAGTAACAAGAACGCAGCAGCGATATCAACTCCCAAGTGCCACTAGGATGAACTCACTTCATGCAATGCACTTGATCACTCTAATCCCTCAAAAGGAGGAACAATCAACTAAGAGATGAGTGGGAGTGTGTGTTATGCTCACAAGAGTATGCAATAGCCAAATGTGCAAGAGAACCTCCCTGAACCAACCACACACCCTTAAATAGCCCCCTCAAAGGAACTAGCCGTTATGCACTTAGGATTCTGAAAATGCGTGACCGTCAGACCACTTGTCTGTACCGTCGGACCATAGCTTCTGATCCGACGCTTTGAAATCTGACCGTTGGCGCGCAAAAATGCCCATCATCAGACCACCTCCATTGGTCCGGAGGGCTGGCCGACGCCTCGTCCGACGCCTTTGCCTCAGCTTCAATCTCAACACAATAAGCACCTGGCCTTCGGACCACACCGTCGGACTGGGCCACCGGACTATGCCGAGTAGTCCGACGCCTCCTCAAAGCCTTGCCAATTTCACGCAGTGAGCACCCGAGCTTTGGACCACCTCGTCGGACTCGACCGTCAGACCATGCAGACTGGTCTGGCGCCTGTCTTAGTCTTCTGTTGAGCCTTTGAACAAACCACCGGACCACTCGCCTATGGTCTGGAGCCTCTTTTGCCACTGGCCTGACGCTTCTCAGTTGCCAGGCCAGTGCTAGGGGCAGCCACCAGACCACTTGCTATGGTCTGACGCTCCTAAGCCAACTGGTCTGACGCCTTTGTCTTGAGCTGATTTCTTTTCTTTTTGCTTCCCTTGATCTCATGTACCACCACCAAGTGTTTCACTGACTTGTGCATGTGTGTGGCATATTTTAACAAGTTTTACAAGGGTTACTCATTAGGTTTTCTATGCAATGCAATGGATGATCAACCTAATAGCACTCGATAGTTGTAACCACTAACTATTTTCTCATCTTAATAGTACGGTTACCTATCCTAAATGTGGTCACACCCACTAGGTGTCTTGATCACCAAAAACAAAATGCCCTAGCTTATACCTTTGCCTTGATTAGCTTAGGGTATCCTCCTTCTTCCTTCTTCTCCAAGTGTGGAACCTTTGCTAGCTTTCTCCTTAGCCTCCTATGCTTCATCACTTGTCATATTTTCTTCTCTTGTGTACTTAACCTACTCAATCACTTAGAGCTAGGTTAGTACTTAGGTTTCATGAATTACCCAAAACACTAGAGATCTTTTAGTTTTAAGCAAGGCTATGTTATTAGGTGATTTAATGCACATGCATGAATGACAACACCTAGTAGCACTTGATAACCACAATCCAACGTCTTTCCCTTCTTGATAGTACGGCTATCTATACTAAAGGTGATCACACTCTCTATAGTGTCTTGATCACTAAACAAAAAATGGCTCTATGATATACCTTTGCCTTGAGCCCATCTTTGTTTTTCTCTTTCTTCTTTTCCTTAGTCCATGAAGCACTTGATCAATACACCATTGTCATCCTTTTAGCTTCATGTGTCAAGGTGGATCACCCTAACTAGATCATGCACTTAGCACTAGGGTTAGTCCATAGGTTTCATCAATTAACCAAAACCAAACAAGGTCTTTCAAAGCACAACTGCTCCTAGCCATGCCCTGCACTACGACATTTGGGACTCAGCTGCGGCACCAAGAGCAAGCCAAGGACACCTGTTGACACAAAAAGCATCGGATCTGTGAACACCTCGGGCTTATACCCAAATTCGATATCCAAGGTGTGCCAGTTGATTTGACCAGTTAATCGACAAGGACGATAACTAGAACAACGATGAACGAGACGACGGCGATGCGCCTGGACGTCAAGGCTCAAATTGCTCAAAAAGCGGAACTCGCGAGGTAGACGGAGATCTTGTAGATGCAACCCGTTGAGATCGTAAGAACTCGTAGATAAATTAGAACTAATGCGATAAAAGTAGATGCTGGAAAAGTAGATAAAAAGTAATAGATGTATTTGATTGATTGTATATATCTTTTTATACCGCTCCTGGGTACATATTTATACTCCGGTAAAAGGAGTTGTAAACAGACACGACTCATACCTAAACAAAACTCTTATTTTTAAGGAAATAAACAACTCGTGCAAGAGTCGGACTCAAACTACAATAATAATGCTAGCATAAAAACCACTAGTTTTTTTTATCCGTCTTCCTTACGATGAAACCTTCCATCGGCAGATCCCCTCAATCCGCAACCTTCTTTTATTGTCATCGGCAACTTTCTACTGATGTCATCCATATCTTTCTGCATCCATCGGCAACATTTCTGATCGGCAATGTTTTCCTGTTTCCATCGGCAACACTTTCCGATCGGCAAATATCCTTCTTTTCATCTTCGACGCTTCTTCAATCTCCTGCTTCTATCGGCAACCTGATAGCGGTATCATGATGCCGATAAGGAACAACAACCAACCTTCCACCGATCAGTGCATCCGGCTCATATTGACACGTACAAAAAACGGTGTCAACACATGCCCCCCAATTTCGGAGTATGAAATATATCATGCGCCGGAATTTCCTCTATCGCAATCTTCCTTTCCAAAATATCTCTATCATTACCTCGATCACTGCGCACAATCATCGCAATTTACCAATATCTCCCGCAACTATAGCGCCAACGGTTATAATTCCCAAACTGTCGTATAATTTCATTATCACACCCCTGTTCGGCTGAGAAGGAAAAATTCAAAAACACCCCTGACGCTTCGGGCTTATAAAGACCACCGCTGGTCATTTCTCCTTTTACCCTAAGCTCATACCTTCATCTCCATCTCACCGGCACTTCTAAAGATCACTCCAACATCATCATCAACAGTTCTTTTTCCAGCAAACGGCACAACTTCTGCAAGAATCTTCTCCGATGGCAATCAACTGCAACATCCCTGCGGTAATTTCTTCTCTCCCTGCTCTGCACTCTGCAATTTCATCTTTTTTCACTATTTCACAATTCCTTTCCTCCTCATTTCTTCACTCTCTGAATCTAGGAAATGCGAGACAAAATAGTGATTCCTATTGATCAAGCACACTTTTGTTGTTTGTGTCCGATGGGGAATGCCGATCCAACAGAAATCATCAATGCGGAAACCAACCGCGTCCCTTTCAGAGCCGAATATTTTGATCTAGGGTTATGGACAGACACCTTCCGTTCTTAGCCCAAACCCACCAAAGGATGGAAAAACTGGTACCTCAGAATGGCCAGATCACAACAAGTCTATTGGTCAGAACGTAATATAGATCAATGCATCAGATTGTCTCTTGCCGATATGGCGATGAATGAAAACATGATGATTGCTGCTTCCTATTTCTGGTTCGATACAATGAACGCATTTCTATTCAGGCACGGACCAGCCACTCCCACACTTGCCGATGTGCACATGCTTACCGGCCTTGATGTCTCCGTTGCCGATAGTGCCGCTCCTTTCTAGAAGAAACTCGAACATCGGGTAACTACTCGCAACATCGGTGGTTGGACTGGATGATGAGGACATCCTCCATTATTACCCGTTGGCAAAGACGCAACAAATAATGGGCCAAGTGGCCCAGTTGTAGTCGGGCGGTGAACGTGTGAGCCTCTGAATAATCCCACCTTGCTTAGCTTGGGAGGAGGAAGCCACCTTAAAAGGGAGAGCCACCCTTCCCTTATCAGACTAGTCTTTTAGGGAGATTGGGCCTTTCTCCGAGTGGGTGTGCCTAAGAACTGTTGGGGTCTGGGCAACCTCAATTTATCGGGCCTCGGCCAACCCTACCTGGGCCGGATGTATCATTTGGTATCAGAGTTGGGCCCTTGTTTAAGGGGGTGGGAATGATGAGGACATCCTCCATTATTACCCGTTGGCAAAGACGCAACAAATAATGGGCCAAGTGGCCCAGTTGTAGTCGAGCGGTGAACGTGTGAGCCTCTGAATAATCCCACCTTGCTTAGCTTGGGAGGAGGAAGCCACCTTAAAAGGGAGAGCCACCCTTCCCTTATCAGACTAGTCTTTTAGGGAGATTGGGCCTTTCTCCGAGTGGGTGTGCCTAAGAACTGTTGGGGTCCGGGCAACCTCAATTTATCGGGCCTCGGCCAACCCTACCTGGGCCGGATGTATCACTGGATATGTTCAAGAATACCAAAAGACCGGATCGGTAGGCCAAAGGGAGCATGCCACCTTCCTGAATATGTGGTTGGAAAAGTTCATCTTCTGTGGTAGGACTGTCGGACCTACCAATATGTATCTTTCCGCAGCAGAGCTTCTAGCCAACGGAGGTCTTCCTCTTGGCCGATATCTCCTCGGCTCAGTTTACCATCTCCTGCACCAGGTATCTGGAAAGTTACTGCTAGGTGAACCCATCGGTAACCCCGGGGGCCCTTGGTGGTTTATCAACATGTGGTTAAATGCCCATATGCATAAGTGTCTTCAATTCGATTTGTTTAGCCAACAATTCCCAAGAGATCTGACTGAAGAGCATGTACTTGCCGATGATGAATTGGCAACCCGTTCCCCTCTCAATTTCGGGAAGCCATAATAGTGCTACCGGGAACCGATGCCAATGAGGGCCAACTTGGTATGTTTTTCCAGAGACTTTACTGTGGAATCCCTGCTGTGGAACGACTCTGGTGGCCCTATGTTGATGAGGACAACCGATTTCCACTCTCCTTCAATCTCACCGATGGAAACATACCAGAGAACGAAAGAATCATGAAGGCCACCCTTATTCCTCGGGCCATTCCGGTTAATATCTTCGGGACTGGGAAGAACACTCGTCCATCCTATGAATTTTACTATCCATCGGCAGCAGCAAAACAGTAAGCATTTGGTCAACTGCCGATGTAATAAAACCAAGAGAAGTTATCTCTAGCGCTATGGACTGGAACAAGATCGTCAACCTTTCCCCTCAGGCCGATACAACCAACCTTGATTTATCCTCTTAGGCTCCCACATCCTTTATTAATGAGTCATACAAATCCTGGTGGTAAGAGTGGAAAAATCAACTGTTTGCTACATCATCACATTACTATCGGCACTTGATTGATGCCGATTACATTGTTCCAGACGACGCAATAAGTTTACTTTTGATATCATTTTTCTTCTCGTTATTTCTTTTCAAATGCATTGGTAATTGATTTTCTATTAACAGACCGATGACCCAATTCCAAGCAAAAGCAATAGTGGCAGGACCTTCAACTTACGACCGATAAGTCCCATATCGGTGATCGGCAGTAGGGCTCCTTCATTGGCTACCCTTATGTATGGAAAGGCACCCAAAGTCACCCTCAAACCCAAGTCCAAACAGACTGGGGTTGCTGCTACTCCATCGGCCGTTGCCACTGTCCTGGCGCAAGCTTTCGAGGTAACAATCTTTATCTTACTTATGCCGATTACAAACTCTCATCGGTGATGTTCACTTAATTTTTAATTGCACAACACGCTCTCTTTTGTAGCCAACGAGTTCATCGGTAGCTGTTCCGAATGTACAAGCTTCTCCAACTCCATCTGTCGATGCCCCCCAAGTGCAAAGATCGAAGCGCCAAGGCTCATCAAGTGCCGCTCCTTGACAAAAACGCCCAAGGCCGTTAACCCCAGTCATATCACCGGTTGCATCTCCCCAAGCTCCTACCGATACACCAACACCAGAGCCAGCATTGGTACCCATCCCTGAGCAATTACAGGCTGAGATTCCTGACCAAGGGACAACACCATTGCCGCAAGGGCTAGCTGCAACAACAGAAACAACATCGGCATCGGCACCAGCATCAGCGCCAACTGTTCATCCTACCGAGGCAAGTTCATCGGCAACTATTGCCGATCTTCTAGACACAACTAGGCCAGCCACTCTGTCGAGCCCGAGGTGAGAAACTGCTCTAAAGCAGGTATACCAACTGTTCATTATAAATTTCGCACGATACAAATCCTTAACTGACAAATTTTAATCCCCTTTCTTTTCAAGCCCAAGACTCTCCCAACAGTCTATTCTCCTTTGCCATCAAAATTCCAGATGATGATGAAGAGGAAGAAAGTTCTGCTCTAGCCTCAGACATCGTATCGACAGAAGTAAAGTCTAAACTTGAAGCAATACTACTCTTACTACAGCAAAACACATCCCAACTGGTCCAAGACTCCAGCGCAGTAAGGATAGCCTTCAAAGAGATTCAGGGCCAACTCCCTGCAGATATCGAAGAAACACTCTTCCAAGCAGTGTATCTTGAGAGCCGACAACTCCAATATCAAAGAGCTTCACGCCGCATTGCCGATAGAACTGCTCAAGCAAAACTTGAAGAAGAAATACTCAAGTTCAAGCAAACCGCAGACGAAAAGCACAAGGACATCGGTCATCTAGAAGCCTCTAGTACCGAACTTGAACAAGAGATTGTTCGTCTATCAGCACAGAAAGAAGAACTGCTAGCCGAGTTCAAAAAAGTAGATGAAGCTTTAAACTCGGCCAACCAGAAGAAAATCCAACTCCCTGCCATTGCTAAAGCCCTGCAATAAGAAAGGGATGCCGATGCCCGTGAAGCTCTCCTCTTACGGAGGAAAATCAAACCGATCGAGGGCACTGCCGATGACGACGCCAGGGAGATAGAGGAAGTCGACCAAGTTCGCCTTCGTGCGATTTCATCCATACAATCCCTACTGTAATTTATTGCATGCGAACCTGATGACAGACCCCCTCGTAATATAACGTTAATACTTTTTCTACCGATGTTTTGTACAATGACCCTATCATCGGTATTTATATCTGTATCACACTATGCATCTATCCAGATACTAGGATAATATTTTTTAAAATATTTACCATTAATTGCTCTGGAAAATGCAACTCCTTCGAGGGTTTTCAAAATATAAGCGTTGCTAGGAACAGACTGATTTACCCGAAAAGGACCTTCCCAATTAGGAGACCATTTTCCAAACTTCGGACTCTTAGTCCCAATCGGTAAAATCAACTTCCACACCAAATCACCACCGGCAAATTCTTTTACTTTCACCTTTTTGTTATACCATCTGGCAACCCTCTTCTTATTCTCTTCGATACTCATTAGAGCTCTTAGCCGATGACCTGCTAGATCTTCTAACTCTTCCTTCATAAGGATATCATACTCATCGGCCGCTAATTGGTCTTGGGAAAACAATCGTCTAGAACCAGTTTTAATTTCCCAAGGTAGGACAACATCATGTTCGTATACCAACTGATATGGCAAAACTTTAGTAGCACCATGACATGTCATCCGATATGACCACAAAGCTTCATTCAGTATTGTATGCCACCTCCTAGGGTTCTCTTCAATCTTGTGCTTGATAAGCTTAATTATCCCCTTATTAGTTGCTTCAGCCTGACCATTAGCTTCAGTATAATAAGGAGAAGAATTCAACACTTTGAACCCCATACCGATAGCAAATTCATCAAACTCCCCCGACGTGAACACGGTCCCTTGATCAGTTGTAATAGTATGAGGAATTCCGAATCGGTAAACAATATGCTCCTTCACGAAATCTATCATGTTTGCCAATGTCACATTCTTCAAAGGAATGTCTTCAACCCACTTCATGAAATAATTAGTGGCAACAAGTATAAATTTATGCCCCTTGCTCGATGGTGGGTAAATTTGGCCGATGAGATCAATGACCCATCCTCTAAATGGCCAAGGCTTGATTATAGGATTCATTGCCGACGCAGGTGCCCTCTGGACATTACCGAATTTCTGACAATCTTGACACCCTTTGAAGTACTCAAAACAATCCTCAAGAATTGTCGGCCAATAATATCCATTTCGCCTAATCATCCACTTCATCTTGAATGCCGATTGGTGTGCTCCACATACCCCCTCATGAATTTCACCCATCAACCTCTTCGATTCCTCTCCATTAAGGCATCTAAGCAAAACTTCATCAATTGTACGATAATACAACTCATCATCAATGAGCACATACTTGGTAGCCTGAAACCTAAACCGTCTTTCAACTTTCCTAGACGGATCTCTTAAGTAACTGGAAATCTCTTTTCTCCAGTCATCGGCAACCATTACCGATGTCATTACTTCTTGAATCGGCTGATACCCCGAAGCATGTTGCGCCAATCGATTGGCTTCTTCGTTATGCAACCTAGGAATGTGCTCAAGACGATATTCTTTAAATTCCTTTAATAACTGCAAACACTTCCCATGATATGAAATTAAAATATCACTCCGACATTCATATGTTCCAATCAATTGATTGATCACTAACATAGAATCGTCAAAGATTTCCACGGCATCGGCACGCACTTCCCTAAGCAACTCCAAACCCTTCAGTAACGCCTGGTACTCAGCCTGATTATTCGTTGAAGTAGCAACAATCGGCAATAAAATTTCATACTTCTTCCCTCGGGGTGAAACTAAGATAATGCTGATACCTGCTCCCTCCTTACATGTGGAACCATCAAAGAACAAAGTCCAAGGAGCAATCTCTACGGAATTTAGCGTACTACAATGCTGAGTAACAAAATCAGCCATCACCTGTCCTTTAACTGCCTTAGTTGATTCATACCTCAGATCAAATTCTGACAGCGCCAAAATCCATTTGCCGATCCTTCCACTCAATATCGGCATCAACAGCATATACTTGACCACATCATCTTTGCATATGACAGTACACTCGGCCGATAGCAAATAATGTCTTAACTTGGTACAAGAGAAGTACAAACATAAACACAATTTCTCAATGGCCGAATACTGGTTTCAGCATCCACCAGCCTTCTACTCAAATAATAAATCACACGTTCTTTCCCTTCAAATTCTTGAATCAAGGCAGACCCGATTGCTGCTCCTCTCTCCACACAAATTCCTGACCAGATACCTCTTAATTTCTTCCAAGGCCGATTGCTGCTCCTCTCTCCACACAAATTCCTGACCAACCTTTAGCTTCAACAATGGGCTAAAAGACTTAATCTTCCCAGACAAATTAGATATAAATCTTCTAATAAAATTAATCTTGTCGATCAAAGATTGCAACTCAGTCTTGTTTGTAGGAGCAACCACTTTGTTAATTGCATCAACGGATTTTCTGCCGATCTTTATGCCCCTTTGATGCACCATGAACCCTAATAATTTACGCCAAACACACACTTATTTGGATTCATCTTTAGCCCATGCTCCCTTGTGCACTCCAGAATCTTCCGCAGATCGGCAAGATGCTTCTCAAAGTTCCCGGACTTAACCACCACATCGTCAATATAGTTTTCGACCAATGTGTCGATGTACTTATGAAAAATAAAATTCATTGCTCTTTGATAAGTAGCACTGGCGTTCTTCAACCCAAATGTCATTACGACACACTCAAACAAACCGACGTGACCTGGACACCTAAAAGCAGTTTTGGATATATCTTCTTCAACCATGAATATTTGATTATATCCAACATTACCATCCATAAAACTGATAATTTTATGTCCAGCAGAAGCATCAACTAGAAGATCGGCAACAGACATTGGATAGTCGTCCATTGGCGTAGCTTTATTGAGATTCCTGAAATCAATACAAACACGAAGTTTTCCATTCTTCTTATATACATGAACCACATTAGAAATCCATTCGGCATATCGGCATAGCCGAATAAACCCAGCTTTGATTAACTTTGTAATTTCAGCTTTAATATCGGGTAACACAGTAGGGTTGCACCGGTGTGCTGGCTGCTGATGTGGTTGAAAACCCGACTTGATAGGTAACTGATGTTCAACTATTGATCGGTCTAAACCAAGCATCTCTGTATAATCCCAAGCGAAACAATTTTTATATTCTTTTAACAAATTACTCAACTGTTTCTTACATTGGGAATCTAACTTAGCACTAATAAAAGTTGGCCTAGACTTGCTACCATCGCCGATGTCTATTTCTAGCAAATCATCGGCTGATGTGAACCCCTGTCCAAGTTTTCCATCATCGGCGAACTGATCCATTAAACCTCTTCTTCAGAACCGACTGCTTGGATCGGTGTAATCCGGTAATCGTCTACTTTGAGGAATTCTGTGTCCCAAGCTTCACCAGATATGCACTTAGTCTGCTCATAGGTTTCCGATTCTGCCGATGCAACAATTGACGGGGCTTCACTTCGGACGACCTCAATCTTGTCCCCGACCCATTGCACGAGGCTTTGGTGCATTGTGGAAGGTACACAACAATTAGCGTGGATCCAATCTCTTCCCAAGAGCAAGTTGTAGGAGCCTTTACCACTGATCACGAAAAACGTCGTCGGCAAAGTTTTGTTGCCGATGGTCAATTCGACACATACTACCCCCATAGCTGGTGACACATTGCCTTCAAAATCCTTTAGCTTTATGTCTGTTTTGACTAAGTCTTGGTCACCTTTCCCAAGCTTTCGGAACATGACATACGGCATTATGTTGATCGACGCTCCACCATCTACCAGCATCCTTGATACTGGCTGCACATCAACTTTTCCTTTGACAAACAACGCTCTCAAATGTTGCCTTTCATCATCGGTAGGCTTTTCAAAGATAACTGCCATCGGGTCAAGAACTAGCCGAGCCATCTCAGCAGCCTCTTCCTCAGCCTCAGCAGGTGCCATAAATTCCATCGGCAACATAACAACCATGTTGACTTCTGCCGATGGACTCCTTTCCATGTGTTTTGGCCTCCACTCCCAAACTGGATATACTCCCTTTGAAGGGTTTTCACCATAACACAGATCATTCTGGCGTTCACGCTGGATCCTCCTTCTCTGGGTCTTTGTCAGGCCTTTGGGACACCATTGAGGAAGCTTAGTCCTCCAAACAGGTTGGTATTGTTTCTCACTGTGTCGGCTTGTATTACCCCTTATGTTTGGATCTCTAGAGAATATCTCTTCATCGGGCACCCTTGTATCAGCCATCTCTTCAAGATTTTCTTGAAGAACATGCTTGCCGAGCCTGTCATGTACGTTGAGTTTGCCCCCAAGCCGATCATGCACTGACTCCTTTCTGATCGACCTATCATAGCTTGCTTCTCGATCATCTGAACATGATCTCTTTCCCGACCGATCGGAAGGATAGTACCTGTTGCATTCGGGGCAATTATCGGCAGTGGATAGCTTGATGCCTTCTTCCCAACAATGAACGAAGAAAGGACAATTCCAATGATTTTTATGCCAACGCCATTCCCGGCTCCTTTCTTCTTCCCACTGCCGATATTGCTCCTCTTGAGAGCGCTGATATTCATGTCGCGGTTGTCTGTGCGTGATTACAACGCCATGTCTACGAGATCTCCCAACGTCGTTACTTTCGTCAGCAACTCTCTTGCCCTTCTTATCATTGGCACACCTTTTTCCCTTCACATCATGCACAACTATCTGATGTTTAGGATCTACTGATGTATTCTTCTTGGCGGCTTCCGATGTCAGTACTTTAACCTTCTCACTAGCTTCCACCATATTGCTTGGAAACGGGTGTTGGTCGATCTTCATCGGCTTCTGGGTTTTAGAATTTTCAAATTTAATTCGTCCCGCCCCGATTTCTGACTGCAATTGTTTCCTAAAAACTTTGCAATCATTGGTAGTGTGTGAGTTTGCGTCATTCCACTTACAATACCTCATCCTTCTAAGCTCTTCAGCCGATGGAATCACTTGATTAGGTGCCAGCTTAATTCGCCCTTCTTGAAGCAACAGATCAAATATCCTATCGGTTTTAGCAATATCAAAAGTGAATCTTTCAGCCTCCTTCTGACCAAACGGACAGGATATCGGCTTCTTATCCTTCACCCATTCAGCAACGCCGATATCTGTCCCTTCATCTGATTCAGACTCTTCTTCCTGTTCGATGAAGGACACCTTCTTGTTCCAAGTCTTTCTAGGTTCAAAGGCTTTGATTTCCTGATCGGCAACTCTCTGCACGAGATGGCTCAGACTCTCGAACTCTTGAGATGTGTACTTGTCCTTAATGTGTGGCAATAATCCCTAGAAGGCTAAATCTGTCAATTGCCGATCATCCAGCACTAAGCTGTAGCATTTATTCTTTACGTCCCAAAGCCTTTGGACGAAGCTTTCTACCGATTCGTCATTGTGCTGTTTAAGCTTGACCAAATCAGTAATCTTCTTCTCATGAACGCCAAAGAAGAAGTACTTATGAAACTGCTTCTCCAGATCGGCCCAAGTAATCACAGAATTTGGAGGAAGCGAGATGAACCATGTAAATGCCGATCCAGATAAAGACGACGAGAACAATCTCACCCTTAGCTCATCTCTACTAGCTGCCTCTCCACACTGGATAATGAAGCAATTGATGTGCTCCATCGTCGATGTATCATCTTGGCCAGAAAACTTTGTGAAATCCGACACCTTGTACCGATTTGGGAGAGGAATCAAGTCGTAGGCCTGAGGGTAGGGTGTTGGATAAGAGTATGTATTGACCTTAGGCTTGATGCCAAACTGCTCTTTCATCACTTCGGAAATTTTGTCGGCCCAGTATGCATCCCGATCCTGCCGATAGATCAGCTGGACATTAACCGGCTGGATTGGTGGATACGCCCCTTCTTTCCTTTGCGGCAAATAAGCTAATCCGATTGGCACCGGCGCAACACCACCTTGCTGAATATTATGCACCGATTGATTTGCCGATGTAAGACCTTGGGCACCCATTGGGGCATACTGCGGCGTGATATTTATCGGTCAGTACACCGATGTTTTATTCTGAGTGTTCATCGGGTAATGGTACTGTTGTGCTCCCGCTACTTGGTGTCCAGGTTGCGCCACCTGTTGTTGAACTGGATTAGTCCATACAGGATTATAAGTCATCGGCATGTGATTTTCCGATAATTGATAGTTACCCGGCGCCTGCTGCTCCTGTACCCTGGAATAATCAACAAATTGGCCTCCTTGGTGCACTGATACCCCGGCTTGAGGATTCATCATCATCATAGGATGGTTTACCAATGCCAAATCTTGTTGCATCGGCAAAGAACTTGCCGATGGTTGCCCATAAGGTACTTTGGGTATCGCCATCTGAAGATTTCCTGGCGGCAACTGCATATTTGGAGAAGACGTAGCATAATGCACTATCGGGGTCATCGGCTGTGCCAATATTGCCGATTCCATAGAAGCCTTTCCTGCTGCATTATTTCCTTGGATCAACTGAGCATCGGCAGATAAATCCGGAGGCATACCGTATCCCCACCAGTTAGCGGGAGTTGGATGATTCTGGACTGCATGTCCTGACATTGGCGACGCCACCAGATCGGTGTTCAACCGAACGACGCTTGCGGGGCTTGATCTTGGTGGTGTAGCTTCATCGATAGAAGGATTCACATGTTGGAAAGATATCACTGGAGCCGCCGATGAAGTTGTGGCAGATGCCGATCCAGGTTGATGATACGCTGGACCAACATACCTAGGTGGTTGTCCTTCTTTGAAAGATTGCATGATAGCATTGTATACAGTATTGGACAGCACATTGGAATGGCTAATCAACGCCTGATTTAACGCAGAATTAACCATATCTTGCAACTTACCAGGATTGGCATCGAGAGTGACATGTCGTGGCAACGGCGGATCTTGCTTCTGGATTGCATCGCCGCTCCTGTTTAGGCTGAAGGATTTCAGATATAGCTGCTTGTATTCCTCCATAGCCTGCTCCATAGCTTGCTTCTGATCATCTTTCAGATCTGCTTCGGAGACTTCAATGACGTTCTTCGGATCAACATCAGTAGAACTACCCATGATCGTGATCAAGAGATGTATCTAGGGTCCCACCGGGTGTGCCAAAAGAGGTATTGACACAAAAAGCGTCGGATCTGCGAACACCTCGGGCTTATACCCAAATTCAATATCCAAGGTGTGTCAGTCGATTTGACCAGTTAATCGACAAGGACGATAACTAGAACAACGATGAACGAGACGACGGCGATGCGCCCGGACGTCAAGGCTCAAATTGCTCAAAAAGCAGAACTCGCGAGGTAGACGGAGATCTTGTAGATGCAGCCCGTTGAGATCGTAAGAACTCATAGGTAAACTAGAACTAATGCGATAAAAGTAGATGCTGGAAAAGTAGATAAAAAGTAATAGATGTATTTGATTGATTGTATATATCTTTTTACACCGCTCCTGGGTACATATTTATACTCCGGTAAAAGGAGTTGTAAACAGACACGACTCATACCTAAACAAAACTCTTATTTTTAAGGAAATAAACAACTCGTGCAAGAGTCGGACTCAAACTACAATAATAATGCTAGCATAAAAACCACTAGTTTCCTTATCCGTCTTCCTTACGATGAAACCTTCCATCGGCAGATCCCCTCAATCCGCAACCTTCTTTTATTGTCATCGGCAGCTTTCTACTGACGTCATCCATATCTTTCTGCATCCATCGGCAACATTTCTGATCGGCAATGTTTTCCTGTTTCCATCGGCAACACTTTCCGAACGGCAAATGTCCTTCTTTTCATCTTCGACGCTTCTTCAATCTCCTGCTTCTATCGGCAACCTGATAGCGGTATCATGATGCCGATAAGGAACAACAACCAACCTTCCACTGATCAGTGCATCCGGCTCATATTGACACGTACAAAAAACAGTGTCAACAACGCCCTCTCATTCAAACAGAGGGTCGAAGCATTGATCGTTTGTTGTATTGTCCTGGTCTATGTATAAGACTATGCCTTTTCTCTCTTTTATTTTTTTAATCTCCTTTTCTAACAATTGGCTGTGTACATCCCCGGATGTAGAGGCCGGATATTGAATATCCTTTATCGAAAAATGCTACACCCTATATGATAGATTGTATCTATTACAAAAAAACATGTCCGAGGGTACATGTTCTCATCCATGCCCATGTCCATATTAGGTAACCGATACCTATAGGTTGCTCACACTCAGATAAAAACTACAACATTACTATTATCAACTGTCAACATGAGTTAAGAGTAGACGTATGTTTAGGTCTTGTTTAGATGTGCATGTATCTCCCTTAAACCACAAGTGTTGGAGTGGATTAGGAGTGAAGAAGATACATGTGCATCCAAACAAGCTCTTAGTATATGTCTTACAACCATATGAGCTTATAAACATATCAGATAGAGTCATAAAAAGTCATGCATCAACGGCTCAACGCACCCCAAAGAGGCAATATAAGTTCATTAGCTCATAGAACACTATTCAATAATATTTTAAGTTTTCAACTACAACTCTAAGTCACGACATAAAAAACTAACTCATCTTAACACCAAATAACTAGATCAAGATCACAACACCACATATAAGAGAAGGATTGCAATATTATAGGTTAGAATAACACAAATATCAGGTTAGAAGATACGTTTTTTTACACAGTTTGGATTCGGTACCCCAAACAAAATACCCATAGGTTCATGGGCGGAGCTATGTATATAGCTTAGTGGGTGTGGCCGCACCCACAACAAAATTTAGAAATAGTGATAAAAAATATTTCTTCACCATATATTGAAATCCCTTGCACCCACAGAGGCAAGTGCACCCCCTTAAATTTGTTCTAGCTCTGCCACTGCATAGGTTTGATGGTTTGTGTAAGATATAACCAATACCCATATCCACCTATCAGATGTGTATGCCATTCTATCCACTGTGAAACCAACAGATTTAGAAAAGAGTAAAATGCATGGTTAGTCCATTAACTTGTAAGGTTGTGTCGATTTGGTCCATCACGTTTGAAACTGCATTTTTGGGTCCAAAATTTTGATTAGTGGTGCACAAACAGTCCATACCGGTCCAGGTCAGATTTTTGTCTACGTGAATAGCCACAGTGGCAGGTATCAGCGCACGTGCGTCGCGCGTGACCGCTTGGATGCCCTCTTTTTTGCAAAAAGGCCCCTGGAAGCCTTTAGACTCTCATTCCACACTCCTCTTCTATCTCTCCGACTCTCCCTCCCCAATCGTGACGGCGGCGGCGGTGAAAACCACGGTGCGGCGGAGGAGGAGGCGAGTTGGTTCATCCGTGGGCTCGACCGGGGGCGAGGTGGAGTAGGAAGGGGAGTCTCTAAGCGGTAGGTGGTCCCGCGGCGCACGCGGCCAACCTGCACGATGGTGGCCACCAAGTGCAGAGCAACGAATGAGGCGCCTCAATACGGTAAGCTATTTCCCGCCCAAATTTGTGTTCTTTGTAGGTGTAGGAGGTAGAATATAGGTTGATAGTAGTAGTAGTCGGTACAGTTTGATTTAGTTCGTTAGGGTTTCTCGTCTTCCTCTTGGCTAGGTTTAACTCGTAATGCTTCTCTATTGCGTTAATGTAGGGATGATGAGGAGGAGTTCACAGTGGAGTTGCATCATGGGGATTTTTTTGTTGGTCAAGGTTCAAACCGAGCTTATTTAGATGAAAAGGTCAGTTTTTTTACCACTGTGAGGTGGATACTTGGTCGCCACTTTGGATACAGGACGTTCTTTATGAACTGCATTACCCCAATAATCCAAAGCGCAAGGTGTACTGGTTGTTACCTGGAAAGGATTTGTCAGATGGGCTTAGGATTGTTAGTTCAGACACTGAAACCTTTGTCATGCAATCACTAGTTCATGCTATAAAGAATTATGTGTTGTACGTGGATGATGATGAAAACATTTCAGGGTCAGACTGGGAGGACATTGTTGCTAATCCAATGGCATCATTGCCAAAGGTCATGAGTCCCCAGAAAGTGAGTAATGTAGGAAGGAAGGAGACCGAGAAGCTACCTGATTTCTACTCTGGTTTAAAGAGGGAAAGTGAACATATGAATGCAGATGTTGATGAGTCTGATGGTAGTGAAGATGACCCTAACTTTGTGGATTCAGACTATGAGGTTGATGAAGAGGATGATGACCTTTTCAATGACAATGTTGATGAGGGGGGTACAAGTGAAGGAGTGGCTAGAAGCAAAGGTAAGAAGACTGTCACCTTCATAGATGATGCAGATGTTTCAAGTGATGAAGGAGAGGATCTGGACTTACCTAATTCAGATGGAGAAGGTGAAATTAGGATGAGGTTTGAGTCATTCAGAGAGAGTGACTTGACCAATCCTATATTCAAGGTTGGGATGGTGTTTGATTCTGTGGTGCTTCTCAAGAGGGCTGTCATTGAGTACAGTGTGAAGGAGAGAGTAGACATTAGGTACCCTAGGAATGAGAAGAAAAGGTTGCTTGATGTGTGTGAGAAGGACTGTACATGGGGGTTGTATGGATCAGTTGATGGTAGGTCCCCTGGCATGGTGATCAAGAGATACTGGGGTACTCATAGTTGCCAAAGAAAGTGGGTAGTGAAGAGGTGTACCTCTAGGTGGTTGGCAGAGAAGTACGAAGACTCATTCAGAGTAGATCAGAAGATGACTTAGACCAACTTTTCTAGGATAGTTCAAAAAGAATGGAACTTGACTCCATCAAGGTCTAAGCTTGCCAGAGCTAGAAGGTTGGCAATGAAGGCAGTGATGTGAGATGAAGCTGACCATTACATTAGGCTATGGGACTATGCATAGGAGGTAAGGAGGAGTAACCCTGGTAGTACCTTTTTCATCAATCTAAATGGCAACCTATTTAACAGTCTGTACATGAGCCTGGATGCTTGTAAGAGGGGGTTTTTGGCTGCATGTAGACCAATAATTTGTCTAGATGGGTGTCACATAAAGACAAAGTATGGTGGTATCCTTCTTGTTGTTGTTGGCATAGATCCCAATGACTGCATCTTTCCAATTGCTTGGGCCATAGTTGAGGTTGAGTCACTTGCCTCATGGAAATGGTTCCTTCAGATACTAAAGCAAGATCTTCAAATTGACAACACTTTTCCCTGGACAATTATGACAGATAAGCAGAAGGTAAATGAGGTTCAGTCACTTTATAACTCATGTTTGTATTGTGCTAACTGTTAAGCCACTTTATAACTCATGTTTGTATTTTCAATTGCAGGGGTTGATACCAGCAATGCAACATGTGTTCCTAGATTCAGAGCACAGGTTTTGTGTGCGGCATCTGTACTCCAACTTCCAACAACACTTCAAAGGTGAGAACCTGAAAAACCAATTGTGGTCTTGTGCTAGGTCTAGCTCAGTAACTCAGTGGACCAGGAACATGGATAGGATGAAGACTTTAGATCAGAAAGCTCATGCTTGGCTTGAGAAAATGCCACCTCAGACTTGGTGTAGGGCCTTTTTTAGTACTTTTCCTAAATGTGACATCCTATTGAACAATGCTTGTGAGGTTTTCAACAAATACATTCTAGAAGCTAGAGAGATGTTTGTACTGTTTATGTTAGAGACAATCAAGTGCAAGCTAATGACTAGGTTCTACAACAAGGAGAGAGAAGTTGGAAAAAACTGGCTAGGGGTTGTATGTCCTAATATTAGGAAGAAGTTGCAAAAAAAACTTGGAATGGGCAAATACTTGTTATGCTATGCCAGCAGGATAGGGCATATTCCAGGTGCAGGATAGGGAGTACTCTTTCATTGTTGACCTGTGTGCTAAAAAATGTGACTGCAGGAGGTGGGATTTGACAGGGATCCCATGCTCTCATGCCATATCTTGTCTTAGGCATGAAAGGGTAGCAGTAGAGTCAGTCCTACCAGAGTGCTACTCAACTACCACATACCTGGCTGCATATGGGCACAAAATATGGCCATGTAAGGACATGACTCATTGGGAGAAGGCTCATGCAACTGAGATTCAGCCACCACTGTATGAAAAAAAGGTTGGCATGCCTCCTAAGTCTAGAAGGAAGCAGCCCATAGAGATACAAGGCCCCAATGGACCAAGACTATCAAAGCATGGAATTACAGTTACATGCACATAGTGTGGACAGACTGGACACAACAAGAGAGGATGTGCCCTCAGAAAGACTGGAACTCAACCCAATACAGAGGGTGAAGCTGGACCATCCACAAGGGAGTGTGATGAACCTACAAATGGCCAGGTAATGACATCTCAGAGTCACATGTTCTTTACTTTTGCATATGTGATCTTCACTTTTTTTGTAGTCTACAATGGACTTTGATAGTTCACATGCACCATCCTTAAGCCAACTAAGTTAGGCAATGCTATCTCAAATGCAAAATGAGGTCATTATCATGACCATTTCCAGCTGAAGCCATTATCATGACCATTATCATGAAAATCATGTTATGTTATGCAGGAAACCAACACTAGAAATGTTGACCAAGGACCTCTACCTGACTCTGCCTTCATTTCTTCCAACCAGCCAGAAGCAAGGCCTGTTCCACCTACAACTGCAACCAGGGTTCGTCGTAAGAGTGCAAAGGCCATGGAAGTAGCTAGTGAAGAAGCAAAGAAGAAAACAGCAGCTACAAAGAAGAAGCTGTGAAGAAGCAACCGTGATCAGATTAGTCTAAAGTTATAACTTTTGTGTTGTGCTCTATAATGGTTTTTTGGCAGCAACAACAACAAACACTTCAACTTTTGTGTTTTGTAAAGTCTGTAATGGTTTCTGGCAGTAGCAGCAGCAACAAAAACTGAAAACTGAATGTTGTTGTATCCTTTTGTATAGATATAAGCATACAATAGCTCAGGTCTTATGACTGGTTGGAATACTTTGGATATGTTATTTTTTCTGTGTTGAAATGGGCAACAAGTTAACTGTCTTTCACATTCTATGATTGTCATCTATCTATTCTACTTGTGATTGCCATTTATGTTCAGTCCTTGTGATTGCATACAAGCCCTTGTGATTGCCATTTATCTGTAATCCTTTCACATAATGCATACACTGAACATCAATAGAACATGGCAAAGTCAAATTTCATTAACTGGGATAGATGATACACTGAACTTTCATCAAACAGAAACATACACTGAAGTTCATCGTTACTTCAGAAACACGACAAATACCATCACTACTAGAACAAACAGAACAAACCCAGACAAAAAACACTGAACTTTCATCAACTTAATTAGTTCACTCCCTACTACAAATGCACTATCTTTCTTGCACTGATCAGGTTCAAGTACCAAACTACAGGCCTGCTCTTTCATCTTCATGTGCTTACTGTACTCCGCAATCACCTGTGCATCTTGTTCCGATTGCACGATTGCCAGGTACTCATTCTCCCATTTGAAGAATGGACAACCTTCACCGTTGCTCTGCAGTACACAACAATTGAATCAAGAGTTGAATCAATAGCCAAACAGGTTATGAAAAGGGACAAATCGACACCAAAAACATCAATCTTACCTTGTGTGTCGGGCAACAGTAGAAGACTTCCCCTCGGCTCCAGGGTTGCTTCGAAACCCGCCTGACCACTTTGAACTGATGGCACTCTGTGCAAGTGATCAAGGGAAACGGACCTATGCTAGTTGCTGAGGTCGTCGAACTGCTTCTTGAGGCGGCAGATCTGCCACCGCCGGCGCCAAGTTGCCTGCGCGGATCCATGGCAGACACCAGCACCTCCTCCTTGCTTGCTCGCCTGCTCCTTCGTTGCTCGTCACGCGTCGCTCGCCGCTGCAGATCTGTCGTTCCTCCGCCGCCGCCGCACCTTGGTAGCTACCGCCGCCGTCACAATAGGGGGGGAGAGAGATAGAGTCGGAGAGAGGGGAGAGGACCGGTGAATGAGAGGATCAGGGCGGCCAGGGGCCTTTTTGCCTAAACGTGCGCTAGGGCCAGCTGGGCTGCCACTGTGGCTTGTCCACGTAGACAAAAAACCTGACCTGGACCGGTATGGACTGTTTGTGCACCACTAATCAAAATTTTGGACCCAAAGATGCAGTTTCAAACGTGATGGACCAAATCGACACAGCCTTACAAGTTAATGGACTAACCATGTATTTTACGTGATGGACCAAATCGACACAGCCTTACAAGTTAATGGACTAACCATGTATTTTACTCTTTAGAAAATAATAAATCCGTACTCTATTGGGATAAAAATTCCGTCAGATTTTGATACTCATTGCCATCCCCTTAGACGGCACGAGCCATTCGTTTCTGATTGCTGCACAGTTGATGTGTATGGACGACTGTTGCTGCTAATATGAACAGAGCGTAGGTAGGGTACACAGAGCATATGCACGAGACGTAGTTACGCAGACGTCACCGTACTGAAAGGCACAACAGCACGCCGAGATGGGTATGGTAGCAAGTAGTAAAAGACCAGATTTTCACAATTTCACTGCCTTATTAACAGAGCTAAGAGTACATAACGTAAACGATTGATTCAGATATATCAATGATACGATGCCTACTGATGCCATATGTACAAAACCACATGGTGTGCTCTGTCCATTTCCTTCACCAGTCACTCGAAAGCGAGAGCTCATCGATAAGCTAACCTATCCACCTGAATAGCTGACCATCCTGCCACGCGGTCTCGAGTGACAACATCCGGCAACATCGGGCGTGGTCGCATCTCGCAGTGGTGTCAGGCCACAAGCAGTAAATCCCTGAAGTTCTTCCCCAATAACCGCTGTTGTGCGGTTGTGCCCTATTCGTCCTCTGCACCTGCAAGTGCATATACGACGGCTGTTCTGCTGGGTGCATAGACCGAGAAAGAACACGGCCTGTTGTCGTGCGGCCAGTCCTGTAATAAGCATCAGAAATGGGTCGATATCTTAGATGTTGTAGGGGTGCAATAAAATAAGAGAAGCAGACTGTGCCGCAATGCTCAGAACCAGACTTACAGCAGTGAAGTACTCAGCATCATGATCAAGCCGACTAAATCCACCGAAAAGGCCGTCATCAGAATCTAACACAATCTGAAAAGGAAAAAGAGAAGCCATCAGCATGCAGCACAACACATTTGTGTCCCCAAATGGGCTGATTTGAGTACATTTTGGAAACAAATTTCAGTATAGAGTTCGATGAAGAAGATCGATATTCGATATAAGTTCATAATTTAGTGAAGATAAAAAGAAATTATAGGAGTGCTAAACTGCTACATGGCTACAAAGATCACATAATCTCCAGCAACAGATTTATCCATGCTGGGAAAAAATTGTTAGAACCACAACAGTGATGAAAGATTGGATAGCGAATATACAGATGCATGCAAAAAGAGCTGCATACCTTGTACTTCCCAGGCTTGAAACAACCAACACGATAGTC
Source organism: Microstegium vimineum (assembly GCA_022036555.1). Classification (NCBI taxonomy): domain Eukaryota; kingdom Viridiplantae; phylum Streptophyta; class Magnoliopsida; order Poales; family Poaceae; genus Microstegium; species Microstegium vimineum. The sequence continues at coordinate 26,561,854 of CM039131.1, forward strand.
AAAATAGCTATTGCTCCAGTGGAAGTTGAACACAAAGACCAAATCTCCTCTCTCGAAGATGATCACCTTATCCTCCTCATGTTTCCGTGATACATATGAGTGATCAGATGTCATGAACTGAAACCATATTACACATTCCATCATCAGTAAAATGCACCAACCACCCTCAGAGAGCAGTTCCATATCTCCTCTCTAGCAGTTTCCCTCAATTTATCAATTTGTTTTAGACTCCCTAGTAATATAAAAATTAACGAGATAAAAATTCAACAGCGAGCCTACCCCAACTTGTGTGGGACTAAATGGTGTTGTTGTATAGAAATTTAGCGGTATATTGTGCAACAGAGATAAACCAGTGACATACTTCATATTTTCCCTCAAGGTGCTGCATTGCCTGATCAAACTCTTGCATACCACGATATCTAAGATAATCTGCATCTCCCTGGAAAAAAAATAGATGGATTAAAATTGTATTCAACAACAATGATGACATATGGTAGTATTATCTTATATAGAACATTCTTGATCTTTCCCAAGCAAGATTTACCAAGAAATATGTGGGCAATCCAGATATGTTGAAAGAATATAGTAGCACAGTGAAACTTACAAGGTCAAATCTACGACGGCATTTATCAAAGCTATTGTTATTCCCAGGAATGACAGAGCCATCTGTAAGACTTTGAGGACCTCTTGGAAAATCTATCCATTCTGCCATGTAAAATGAAACTAGTCATAACTTCCTCCTCTGATACAGGCTACATGCCACACAAAGAACAAACACATTATAATTCGTAACTATGGAACATGCACTAAAATTGAAAAGACTAACCAGGATGCCCAAACTCATTTCCCATGAAATTTAGATAGCCTTCACCTCCTAAACCCATTGTGACAAGCCTAATCATTTTATGTAATGCTATCCCACGATCGACGACAGGTGTTGAAGGCCTGTCCAGAGCCATGAAATCATACATATCCTGCAGGAAAAAGAAGTCGAGATGTTCATGTCATTCTGTTCTACTGTGAACCAACAGTTTACAGCACAATACTACACTTCTGCATGTACTGAGTATCAACAATATGTGATGATATTTAAGTGGAAGCGTGCTTTTCTAGGAGAAAACCACAAAGCATAAAAAAAGTTATCTACAATGCGCAAGAATAGAAAGCCCTTTAATATTCTGGGTAGTTAAAGACAAAATATACAAGGACACATTAATGAATAAACAAATGTGAGATAGCGTGCTTTTCTAGGAGAAAACCACAAAGCATAAAAAAAAAAGTTATCTTCAATGCGCAAGCATAGAAAGCCCTTTAATACTCTGGGTAGTTAAAGAAAAAAATATACAATGACACATTAATGAATAAACAAATGTGAGATAGGACACCTAAATGTCCTTTGGTCGAGAAGTCATCAAATAACACGGATAGATCTTATGTGTTTCTCCTGATAATATTGGTTTAGCTATTTCCTTTAAATGCGAAGGAGCATAGCGCCTCAACCAGTAGACCAACAAGATCTATGCTCAAGGGACTCCTAGATATTTCAGAAGCTGTTACAAAAATCAGATCTAATTGCCAAAAACTGCAACCAGATTGATTTTAATTGGCTAAAACAAATTTCTGGTTTCTCCTCAGCTATCAGCGTAAAACCTGATAGTTTTGATTGAAGCTGCCAATTTACAGAGTTGTCATTGGTGAGTTGGACTCATGCTTGCCCTGTTTCTGTAAGTTGTATGACTTTCTTAGCAAAATAGTTGATAGATGATTCATAGTCAGTTAAGTTTTACTGAATGAAAAGTATTTGCAAGAAGATGTGTGTGTTCAACTGATTAGCAAATCACCATACACACTGTGCTTATCAATCATTGCACAGTATCAAGTAACGTGCTCAGTTTTCCCATGCGGCTAATGACTAGTGAATGAACAGATAACTATCCCAAGAAAGACAAGAAATCTAATAGAAAAACATAATAAGAGTAACAGCTAGTACCTTGTCCATTAACCAGAATGCAATTGTCTTGTCACCAACTAGAGCTTGATCATGACTTTCACAATAAGTGACACACTTTTCTAGCCACCTTCTATTTGTTAAGGTGTGCACGATATCGCCCATTTTCCAATATTCATCACTTTGCCTGTGGTAATAGAGAATGTTGAAATTTGATCACATCATATGTTTATTTGGAACTACCCAGAATATGTATGAGGTACTAACATTCCAGCTCAAAGTAGGAAATATGTACATGAAGGTCACATATTTTACTTGTCACATAAAATATTGGCATGGTCCCAATACCTTTGACCATTGCATGCTCTGACAGTCATTATATCTAAAACTAAAAAATATTATAGACATAATGATAAGGAAGTATATTAGCTTTGCCATTTGATGATAATTCTACAAATATCTTTTCCCTGCGACAAACCTAAAGCATTTTTAGATATTTGAGGCAAAAAAGTTTAAACGACGACTACATGTGTTTTAGGACGATAAAAGAGAATGTAGGTACTATGTTATTGACACTTCTCATATTGAACCTGATACCACAAATATTATCTAAAGAATAACATAAATGTAGACTTGAATCAATTTAGAACTCAAATATACCATTTTGCATTTTTAACCACTAATATTCGACCACTTACTTCAGAAGTTCAATCCATTTGTCTGGGACAGCCATAGAAAGGCGATAATCAAAACCAACACCACCATCTTGGACAGGAATACAGAATGTAGGCATTCCGCTAACCTGGACATAATTAGACAAGTTGAACAATGAATGCTGAAGATCTGGTGGAACCTCCTATTTTCATGCGACTGTCATGTTGATGTTCAAAAGCCATATTTTTAGAACTTTAAACCCACAGAAGTTTAATAGTACTGGTATAGGCCCAGGCATGTGTACACTTGGAGTCCATAACTACTTTGCATGTATGATAAACCTTGTTCCTTTTGCAAAACATACCATCGTAATAGCATTCCAGATCAACCTTCTCAAGCTATTTATGAGGATGATCTTGATAGGGCTACGAATCCTATCAGAGTTGTTGCGGAAAGTATAGAGGTGGGAGAGAGGAGGTCTAGGTCGATGCAAGCGAGGACGGCAAGGAGGCGCCATGGTGTCGAAGGAGAGGCCGGCAGTGGAGCTGTGGTCACGGCCAGCGGGGCGGTGGTGACAGCCAGCGGCGCCATCGAAGCCTGGGGTGCGGTGGTAGTGGTGGGAGGAGAACCTGACATCTCTGATACCAGATTGATAGGACTATGAATCCTACCGAAGTTGCTGCGGAGATTATAGAGGTGGGAGAGGGGAGGTCTAGGTTGAGGCAAGCGACAGCGAGGACAGTGAGGAGGCATCATGGTGTTCCACGGCGCGTGCGTGGGAGAGGGCGAGAGAGAGGGAGGCGGCTAGGGCTTCATTGAAGCCGAGCAACTAATGTGTTGCTTGTGCTTAATCCAATAATCAGGGTTTACAAAGTATATATATCTCCTCTAAGAGATCCTATAATTAAGAAATAAAAGTTTATAACAAATAAAAGATAATATGGGCTATTAGCCCTCCTAAGTCGGCTCCACCTAGCCACCCATGGGCCGGCGCCTAGAGTAGGAGAGTCCGGTCATAACAGACCTTTTCTTTTCACCAATAATATCAAATCAATTGACACTTGCATAGTACTCCCTCCGTCCCAGAATTAGAGACGTTTTGGGATGACACACAACTACCAAGACACCAGAAAAAATACCAATGTACCCCTATTCTATAGTGATCTCTCATCTCCTGTGCTCCTCTTCCCAAGCATGGATAAGCATGTTACAGGCTAGCTGGCTAGCTGTACAGTATGGTGGATAAACGTGATGCACCTAAAACAACATTTATACTGGGACAATGTTTAAATGCTAGAACGCCAATCTTATTGGGAGAGAGGGAGTAGGTTAAAGAACTAAATGCAATCTGAGAACATGCATGCAAGGTAAATAGGAATATAATCTTCCTTCCCAAAATGAATAATACTAACCTAGTCCCTCAGGGGGGACAAAAGCACCAACTAAATTAACTGCTTTGAGAAGAGTATTTATTTACAAAAAAAAAAACATCAAAATATCATGAGCACTTACATCTTCACCAATGGATATAGCTTCTGGATAAAGCCCATGAATAAGATCGTTTACCAGCATTAGGTAAACTACTGCATCAACATCAGTGGCAAATCCAAAATACTCACCATAGTTCCCAGTGAATGACACCTACAGTAAATAACAGCAATTTTAGAAAATTCAATTATCTCTTTCATCATGTACAACTAAGGTAAGCTATCTTGGACTTGGTAGTTGGCCGAGGAGACATGATACATGTAATTATGCAGAACAATTATTTTAGAAAACAATCTACCAGAATCATCTGGTAAACTTACTTGTAATCCATGGTGAGTATACATCATGGAGGTCACCCCATCGAATCGAAACCCATCAAACTTATATTCTTCAAGCCACCATCTTGCATTTGACAGTAGATATCTAATAACCTGCACAAAATGTAATGTTATGTATGTATGGACAGATAAATAGGAACCATTAGCTAATACATTTTGCACATTACATACTTCCCAACTCCCATAATTGAATAGGCGAGAATCCCACATCCAATGATGGCCCCGTGGACCACCATGGAAGTAATGTGTATCAGTGCCATCGAAACCATTCAAACCGTCCAAGGTATTATTCGATGAATGACTGCAGGATACACAGAAATATTGGTAAATCTATGCAATTCAAAAGGACAAACCAATTGAGACATGAAGTATGTTGAGTTATTGTATTATTAAGAATACAAAGGCCAGAATACGAATTTCAACTGCTAAAGCAGGTGGATTTCTTAAAGTCTATTTGACTGCCTGTACAACTCTTGCATAAAGATATTGGCAAGTGTCTAATTTGTGTTCCTTCTTTACGTCCCTTACGAGAAATATACCAAGTATGGATTAAGCTCAGTAACTATGTGAACATGCGTAAATGGAATGAGGATGATAAGTGGCTCCTAGGACCTAGCATCACCTAGAAAATTCCCAGGTAAATGAGTTTATTGCATCTGAGCTTCTCTGTCCATATCCACACCATCTGTGTGACTATTTATAAAGCAAGGTTCCAAGAAGTATCGACTCATAGGTGTCAAATACATTTAACTTCCAACTGAGTTAATACATCTAACAAAGAAAAATCAATGGTGTGATTCTACTGCATGATAAAAATAGGGCCATCCAACAAGGCAACGACCCGAACAGACATACCTATGAACAATATCCATGAGCACTAGCAAGCCAAGCTCATGCGCTTTGTCAATCAGAGATTTTAGGTCCTCTGGAGTCCCAAAACGGCTACTTGGCGCAAAAAAATTCGTAACATGGTACCTGAAAATGGAAGTATACAGTAATCATATAACGCAAGAAAGCTACGGATTGTTGTATGGCCCACGAAAATAATGAAGCGGATCCAAATGTTTATGTTTGTACAAAGCATTAGGATGCAAGAGTTCCAGATGGATGAAAAAAAAACAGAAACAACGAAGAGAAATGGATGGATCCATTGAAAGTGTGAATACCCAAAGCTTGCATAATAAGAGTGTTCCTGGATTGCCATTATCTGTACTGCATTGTATCCAAGCCTTTTAATTCTTGGCAGCACCTCATCTCTGAAGTTAGCATACGTATTTATCTTTGGTTCCTGTGTAACAGATCATCTAAAATACTCAGTTTATCTCAAGTATAGATGATCATAGTTTATAGCACTGAAACTTCAATTGCCCAACAGAATGGTACAAACAATCACCCATAAGCTACCTTTATTTAAAATGGTCTTTCTTATCCTTACAAATAGTTTGCACAGCTTTCTCTTCTGAAAGTACTAACATGGCAATATTTATTACCACACAGACAACATTCACATATAACTAGTTTCTGGAAACAACAAGCCATGTTTTCCATTTATGTTAATATGGAATGTCTTTACAAAAAAAGGAATTAGGAATCATGCAAGAAAATAGAAGAAGACCTGATATACACATATTATAATCTTTATGCAAATTAAATTCCACATTAAATAATTTAAAAGATGTTCCAAAATCTGACTAGCTGTCACATGAATTTAAGTGTCTGAGAGAGTAGCTGAGTGAAGAACAAACAGAGAGCAGCTAAATGAAGAACTAACAGCTTTCATCCCTTTCCCTTTGCAGAAGAAATATGAACAATTGGATGTTAAAAATATTAGAGAAGTGGTAGGGTCTACAAGGGACTAAACAAGCACAGCAAAAAAAATAAATAAATTATAACTTATTGACATACCGGACTACTCATTCCAATATGTGATTCGTATATCCGCAGTGACTTTGGCCGCTTAGGTTGAGGGTGTTTGAATACATATTTCTCCTGCATTTTGCATGTAAAAAAAACATTAGTAAATGGTCATAAAAAGTTTAAAACAGAGATGTGAACCCAAAAAAAAAAGAGTAAGTAGGCATCTCTAAGAGGCTCAAGTGGAACAAAGACACAGAATCCTTGTTACTAATAAGAGGACATATTGTATATGTCAATTCCAAGATTCAAAATATTGTTCTGTATCCACATACTATAAGAAAAAAGTTGAAAATAAAACGATACTAGGCAGTGGTAAGCATCAGAACAAATGCTATTAAAAATGCAACATAAAAACTAGAGCATACCTCTTCAGGTGGATCATAATATATGCCATTATATGGTATTTCACCTGGAGCCTGTACAGAAAACTTGATCCACGCAGGAATGGAATCCTTCACACCAGATGGTGTATCCATCCGTATCTAGAACAATAGGAAGGAGAGAAAAAAAAGTCCCTTTAGCAGACACAATCTGAAGAGTTTTTTACTCCCAAACTAACCAATCAGAAAATCTACCTTTACACGTGAGCCATGAGGAATAGCAGGGGAACCATCAGCGTTATTAGGCAGGAAAAGCTCCCAAACGCCATACTCATTCTAAAAGTGATAATTCCATATATCAGGATAAATAGAAAAAAAAAACAATACTTATCAAATGGAAATGTGTTTATATGCTATGAAGCCTCATCAGCTTATCTCACATTAAAATGTGCAAAAATGTTCTACAGATCATTAATAACACAATCACATCCATGCCGCGAACCTTGCATCAACTGTTGAATTTAGTATAAATATATGATGGTTGATTGATGGTTAAGCAGAAGTATAGTACCAAGGAATCAGTGCACTCATTGTACTGAATTTATACAATATAGTTAATATGAGAACTTCAGGCTCAACTTGAGTAAACAAGTGAAATAGAAACATTAGATGAAATATATCAACAATTACAAGGCAAACACAGAATATAGCAGAACTGTAAACATACTCTGGTCATAGCATCAGCATTTGGATTCCAGTTGTTGAAGTCACCTACTAATGCTGCAGACTGCAGTAAGATGTAAGAATCAGTTCTTAAATCTTAATGAGTTGATCAGCAAGATAAACTATCACTTTGAAGATTATCAAGTGAATCATGAACATTATCAAGCGATATTTGTGTGAACTATCTGTATAAGTCTTGTGCACAAAGTATCAAGTGAATCATGAACATTATCCATTGTTCAAAAAGTGATTGCCAAGACTTGTTGAGACATACGGATGCTCCAGGAGCCCATTCTCTGTAAGTGATACCTTCAGCGCTGGAAAAGGAAAGGGAAACAAGCAATCAATATTTGCTCATATAATGCTCGGTTTACTAAAAAAGAGCATATTCACGTGGCTGTAAATTTACCTGCGAGTAAATCCAAGCTTTTCGTAACCGCGTGAAAATGCATCCAAACCACCTTCATGTTGATCGATAGCCGCACGCATTCTCTTATATTCACTGTATCTGTTGAATCCATCAAGGCAAAACAAGCAAAAATGTCAAATTTTCACTTTTCCCAACAAAAGCAACAAATATTGGAGCTCAACCTGTCTAATTGTCGGCCGATAGGAAGAGTAAATTGCACACCCCGCTTACCAGTTACATATTCTTATCAGTTTAGTTGCTCTGTTTGAATAATGATAAGCAGCCATGAAAATAATTTATATTGAATTTATGAGTTTCAAATATAGAAGTTATGTTTTTCAGTCATTAATTCAAAATTGCTTTCTAATACAGCCACAAAACCATGATGAATAATCCCATTAAAAGCAGAGCGTAATTTCCCCAGCTTATCTCAGGGTTAACAGCTTACCTGTAGTCAAGGTGGCCCCGAAACCCTTCCAGCATTGGGTCAATCTCATATATTCGCTGACCATCTCCTGGTGGGGGGATAACTCGTGGTTTCTCCTCCACGAGTGGTGCTTTGGCTTTGATGGCAGTATCTTCAATCACTTTTGAGGGCTCAGGCTTCTCCTCAGCCTCAACTTCTGAGCTTGCTTCAGCCGCTGCTGAGGTTGCATGAGCTGCTGATGAGTATGCCTTCTCCTCCACAACCAGTTCTGCTTCAGGTATCTACAGCAGAGAAATAGATAAGTTTTTTTTTTTTAGAACAGCAGAAACAACAAAAAATGGTGTATTCCTTAGTGATCTTCTTGTTAGGTGTAGGTGGGATCACAAGCAAACATGTCAGTAGCCCAAGAACCAGCACGGTGTCCTAACCAACAATGCACGAGGCTTTCCACAATGCCTGATATGAGGAGCGCAAAAGCTGACCCCCACATTTCGATTCCATCAGATATTTAGGCAAGTGTGTCATGAAGGCACAGAAGGCGACAATCGAACCTGTAGTTCTTCATGCTGCTCTGTAGTGTCCACGACAGGCTCTGCGGAGGAAAGCAAGTCATCGCTGCCACCTCCAGGCACCAGCACCTTTCCAGGAGCACCAGCGCAGGTCAGAACGGTACCTACAAATTCCAAAGCCAGCTCCACCAGACATTGAAACGATCGCTGTAGCAACTGGTAACACTAACGCATATTGGCGCAACAAAATGCAAGTTCCGGGTTCAGGCGGAAGTGCCCGCGCTCGATCGTTTCCACCGGTCGAAATGCAGACTATGAGAACCAGGACCAGTCAGGATCCAGGGCACTCCCGCTTGGAACACCAGCACATACGCATAGGCCACACGAGTGCAGAGGGAGAGAAAAGCGAGGAGAGCCGGCGACCGACCGACTAAGAATAGAGGGGGAGGGAGGGGAAGCGAGAGCGAGACGTACGAGAGAAGGCGTCCTTCCTCCTGAAGAGCACCGGCGGCAAGTCCACCCCACTCCTCCGCTCCCCGCCAGATCGCGCCGCGCCGCCGGGCCGCACGACCCCGAGCCTCGCGCCGGACACAGCGAAGGACGCCATCTCTCCCGCGCGCGCGCACCCAGCCGCAGATCCGAGTCCAACCGCCCGCACCCGCGCAGCCCACAGGAAGCGAGTGCACGCGTGCGGAGTGGCGGCAGGCGAGGCCGAGGAGGAGGCGGCGCGAGATATTATTAGGCAAGGCCACGGGACGGGAGCGTGCAGGACTCGGGAGGGAAGGAACGGGGGAGCAACAACGTGTGCGGCGGAGGTGGAAGGCAGTGGCGCTGCATGGGGATGGGAGAGGGAAAAGGCCAGCAGGGTGGGGGCCCCGCGGAAGAGCGTGTGTGGTGTCGTCTTCCCCGTGCGCCCGCGCCGGAGGTGGCAGCTGACGCCTGACGGAGACGTGACGCGGGGGTGGGGAGGTGGGGCAGCAGCAGATCGCGAACCAACGGCTGGGAGCGCGTTCCCGGCCAATTCGTTGTTGCGGTCGCACTCTCTAGAGTAGATCTGCCGCTACCGCCTCCGCCTACCTTGTAGTCCAGTACCAGTAGAAGTCCCCGTAAGCTACTGGCTCTCCGTATTTTTGTTTTTCTTGGAAAACTCAAGAACAAAAAAAAAGGTCATGTGCTTTAGCTCGTTCGTTCACAAGAGTCACGGCTATTCGCGACGAACGCGTTCCCATCATGGTGTTCATGTGTCTTGTTGTGCCTGGTGACGGCCGGCGCTTGTTCGTGCCCCGCGGACCGTGTGTCGTGCACTGGCGTTCGCTGTCATGCCCGGTCTATTAAGGCTTCCAAGATGAATCATGAATGCTTGATGAGTGTTCTTGTCCGCATGTGAAAAGATCTTCCAAGAGACTAGAGGAGAGGGCAAGCGAAGGAGCATATTTCTCGTCCCTCGTGGTTTGTACCCAGGCACACCAAAATCCAACGCCTGTGAATCCTTGCCTAGGCTAGGCAGGTTCTCAGTGCTCCAAGCAAACAGGCCTGGAAAAACGTATCCTCCAACAATTTTACATTCGATTGCATATAAAAAACGTCATCCAAACCCCGTGTTGTAAACTGTAAACAAGACACTTTTATATGGTGTAGCAACGAGATCTCAGTATCTCACTCACCACTGCCATCTTGGAGTCATCTTGCCAAATGCACGGATTTTAATTAGTTATCGCCCAACACCAGGAAGAAGCGTGCAGCCGTGCAACCCATGCATAGTTTAATCACTCGTTGATCCTAGATACGAGGGAGATTTTTCTATAGCTTGTCTCGACTGGTGCTTGACTAGTAGGGGATGATGGCTGAAACTTTTTCAGTCCCTCCTCTGGACATACATGCCGGCGATTGCTTTCGTAGCCCCGCCAGATCGCCGCACAGTATCAGAAACAAACGGACGGAAAGGCCCGGCCGGGGCACAGTGGGCCTACGAGTAGCCGCGCTCTCAGCTGCTCCTGACCGTCAATTCGGCCGAGCTGATATTTTGCTCTGCCGCCAGAGATTTTCACGGCGGAAAATGGCAAGCGAGCCTGCACCGTGCACATGCCCGTCCCTTCCAAATCTATCGAACAGCATCAAGAGAGGGACACAACTCATCGTGTTACAATAGGAAATGAGCTGTCGTGTTCGTGTATAAGGAAAGCATTTGCCTTGATACCTAGTGGAATGCACCCAGCCACACAGGCAGTCAAGCTCACGCGACTGACAAGGATGTAAAAGTTTATTATTGCCCTAAAAAGGAGGATGTACAGTCTCTCGTCAAAGTTCACAGTATCAAGGTAGTACAGTATAACATAGTTACACTTCACCAACTTATTTCCTTTGGACGTTTGTTCCTATTGTCGTTTGACATGATACATGATTTATGAGTACATGACTACAAGCAGTGATTACAAGGGGGAGAAAAATCTGAACCTCTGTGTTCACTGCTCCTGACGATATCTACATCAGCTCTGTGATGTGGTTCCTGCTTTCTCAGTACTTCTGATCAATATCTTTGAAGGAAAAACGATTGCAGCAATAGGGTTGTCTTCATAACCACCGCCTTCATAGAGGCCGTCGATGTGGAGCTTCCCGTGGTGGCCACTTACAATGATAGTCTGCTTGCCAGTCAGATCCTGCAAAACAGATGTCCATGATACATTTCTGTTCAAGCTTCGACATAAATACAATGGCGCTCATGACTCATGAGGGCTAATGAGGTCACATAATGTGATAATGTGCACTACCCTACATTCAGGACAGGTCATATAGGTACAAGAGGTGTCATGTGTATCTGCCGTGAACAGAAATCATGTCTAGCAATGTTCGTATAGGCAGCCTATGCACATGCACTAATCCCATACACATGCACTCATGCCTCCTTGTTTCAAGTTTCAACAAAACCAGAGAATCACAGAACATGTAAAAAAAAAAGACAGCTTGCAGCCAGAGGAGCCACACACCCAGGCCAGGTTCTCCAATTTATATGACAGAAGCTGAGAAGCAAAGATTTTCAAGAAATATATGAGTATTGTAGTGATAAGTACATAGATGTATTGAATTTGGACATCACAATGTAACGGTGCAATTAGCACTGAACTCCTGTGTTTAATCTTATCTAATAATGGAAAATCTGTACCTATACCATATCCATATTGAAGTTTCCAGACAACATTGCTAAGAGGAACTGGTAGTGTTTCTGCATGGTGCACCCGATTACATTCCACAAGGGGACAAATTGTAATTCAAAATAGCGTAACGACCAGAGTAATGCAGACATGTCAATGAATATTGTGTTGAGAATACTATACTAGAGAATATACAAGCATCCTAATGGCCTGTCCTATTAGTGTTAAATATGAGCACATTTGAAACATTACGGCAATTGTATTTGATTTGCAGGCATGTCATGCTACTTTCATTCTGTATACAAATATACTCCCTCCGTTCCAAATTATAAGTTATTTCAGCTTTCTTGGAGAGTCAAAACATCTCAAGTTCGACCAAATTTATATAATAAAATATCTTTAGATTCTTCAATCATTATATTTTCATAGTATAACTATTTGATGTCATAAATCTTTGTAATTCTCTCTACAATTTTGTTCAATTTGAGATTCTTTGACTCTCTAGGAAGTTGGAATGACTTATAATTTGGGACAGAGGAAGTACAAGGTTAGGCCAAAGACTGATTTAACAATGTCAGAAAGATAAAAGACGGGACCGGAACCAGTGTCTTTTAAACTCTTACTATTTCATACCTTATCAGTTATGTTATACTTGCAGCACATATTGTATTTCCACTAATATTGTGTTTTTGTCTGTATGAAAGCAAGGGAGGACCAAAACTGTACAAAAAGTTCAGGAAACCTACTGCATCAGAAGATCCAGCGTGGCAGCAGATGTGATTGCCAGAGCTTGACTTCGACGATCGTGCATGCGGCCGGCGTGGCGGCGGCAGGCACACCAGCATAGTGCCGATGAAGCTCACTTCCGGTTCTGTTGTATTCAGGAAATGAAGACAGTAGTTTTTACTGCACAAATTTACAACCTGGAAAGGGATCTGTTCAGCTGCAAGTGAGGGGGTATTTCAATCAGTGTTACATCCCCTGGTATTAGGCTAATGATTCTTTGACCAAGCAAGTATTATTAGGCTCTGATTACATTGATAATCATCGAAGGCAGGGTGGAATGGTGCTCCATCAGGAAGGCTAGAGGCATCAGTGTAACAGTAGGATGCTAGTGTGCTGGTGTTTCAGATTTAGTTACTGCTGTTGGGCAGAGAGCATAGTAGCGTGGTGAGGGCTCTGTGGCTTTATTTTCAGTGAGAAAGTTGTGTGTGTGTATCTCTCAATCTCTGATTATCTTGCAAATGGTAAAGGTATTGTTGGGCAGAATAATTAAGGAATGACTCTAGGTGATTTCATTAGCACTTATATGAAAGCAACGGTCTATAATGAATTGATCTTTAATTGGTGGAACTTTAGTACATGTCATTATGTGCCACAAACCATGTTAACATACTGGTTTTTAAGATCAGTTAGGCAAACAAGTTTCCAGTAATATAAACACATTAACATAATCTCTTGCAATGTAATTTAATTTCTTTTCCCAATGTCTTTCAATGATTTGTGCAGCCATGCATTAGAATATTAGATGTGATGGAATTGATTAAACAGGCAATGGTTAGTCAATAAATAGGCTTTTCTGTCTACTAGATATATGGGGATGTGTATATTGATTATGATTCTTGATGAATTACCCAAAAAAAAGAACCTGAAACACTGTTAGATGATGGTTGAGCTGGGGTGCCAAAAAAATCAGAAAATTTACTCCATCTTGGCTTCTTGCATGAGTAACTCTTGATACCATTATTAATACCTAACGTTCTATAATTTGCAATGGAGTATTAGTTTCAAGGTGGATCCAGAAGGTTTGTAGTTCGCAAAGGTGATATCTTCACTGCAACCTAAACAACTTAATTAAGTGTTGATGGTAGACTTCAAATCATTGGTTTCCAAGGAGGTGCTTAGCTAAAGTGAATTTAAATCTGTGCTCGCAAGATGTTTGACCATACAAGAGGTTTCGGTTGCCCATGCCTATAATAATATTGAAACCATGATGCACATAAGATATTTTTTCATGTCTTAGCTGAAAAACACAAAGGAGTATGCGGGTTTTAAAACCTGTAGCAACGCGCAGGCATGAACCTAGTACAGTATAAATGTGACACTGAGAAAACTAAAGTCCAACGGTATTTAACATATAAAAAGTTCTACTGGAAAGAAAAGCACAAAGCAAAATTAATGACAGATTAAAATTCAGCAACTGTATTGTCTATAAGGGAAGAAAATCTTAAGCCAAAGAGCATACCTTTAGGCTCATCGGTCATCACAATAATCTTGTTTGGACTGCTTGAATCTTTGTGCCACGTAAAGTGGTTCATCGTATAGCCATAGCTTAGTTCCTCCTAACCGGAAAAGTTAAAAGAAACTGATGTCATATATAGAGTCAAGAAAGCATATAAACAGGACAATTTGTTGTCATCAGTGCCAACTGACCTGGCGAAGGTTGAGTAGTTCAACGTATTACTGGACAGCTAGTTAAATAGCTCAAGGAGGATCAGACAGCAAACTGGATTTTTGCATGATTATACAGTACATGTACATCACTGGCTGACATGTGCTGTTTGCTGGAGACATTCCAGCATACAGTCATGTATAAGAGAAACTTCATAAAAAGTCTCACTGGCTGACATGTGCTGTTTGCTGGAGACATTCCAGCATACAGTCAAGTATAAGAGAAACTTCATAAAAAGTCCCAGCAAAACATCATAACCAACAAATTAAATAAGCAAACATCTAGCACAAGACCTTTAGAACACATTGCACGGAGCAGGGTCAGTACATATTTCCATCTTTTTGCTTTTACCAACCAATTATTCAGGCGAAAAAAATGATCAGGAACCAAACAACCTTCTGAATATTCAACAAAAACTTCGATTGCTGCACCAAACGCTTGTGCTTTGCAGAAACTGTCAATTACCATACCGATGGTAAAGTTGTTTGGAGAAACATTTCTACTGGTCATATCCATATAAGTTTGCAACATTTCATGTAGATCTACAGCCATGCACAAACCATGAATCAAAGTATTGAATGCCACAGCATCATATTCAATTCCCTTACTATCCAATAGGCATTTTGCCACCTTCAATTTCCCAGCCCTACAGAGGCTCCGGATTGCAATAGTGAAACTAAACATATCTGGCCCAATTCCCTTCTTTACAAGATCAACCAACAGCTTCAAGACTCTAGCGAAATCACCAGCGTCGCAGAGCCTACTCATCAGAGCGTTATAGCAGAACACATCAACATTCCAGTCGAGCTCTTCGCTGTATTCCAGAAAGAACACTGCTTCTGAAAACATTGAATCACGGCACAAGCAATCAAAGAGAATATTCACTGTCTCAACGGTCATGGACACTCCTCTGCTAAGCATAACATCTACTTGCCGGAATGCCTCATCCAAGAAACCCATTCTGCACAGAGCAGACATGTAAATATTATAGGTAACAGCATTCGGCATCCACCCCTTAGCCTCACTCTCCCCTAAAATTCGTTCCACCTTGCCGAATTCCCCTACACGACAAAGCCCCTGGATGAGCACACTGTATGAGATGGCATCCGGTGCGCACCCGACTTGGATCATGGTATCAACTAACCTCTCTGCCTCGAGGACCCTGCCCTGCTTACAGTACCCATGCAGTATCGCGGTGTAGGAGCGGACGGTGGGGCAGACGCCTTGCTCTAGCATGCTGTCAAGGACGCCCCATGACTCGTCCAACCGCTGGGAATCGCAGAGCATCCAAATGAGGCAGTTGTACCTGGCAGCGTCAGGGGCGCACCCCATGGCGGCCATGGTTCCGAAGAAGGCGCGATACACTGACTCGGATGGGGCAGTGTCGATGGACTTAAGCAGCGCGGTGAAGGCGGGGGTGGTGGGTCCGAGTCCGGAAGCAAGAAGGGAGAAGGCGTCCAACGCGGCGCTTTTGCTGCCGGAGGCGGCGAGGGAGGAGATGAGCGTGGTGAAAAGTGGCGCCGTAGGCGGGAAAGGAAGGGAGCGGAAGAGGCGGAGAACCTCGTCGTGGCGGCCGGTACGGGAGTAGGCGGACATAAGGGCATTGTAAGCGGTGGGGGTGAGAGCTGCAGGCACTGCGCCGGCCGGCGGCGAGGCCGGGGGCGAGCGGGTGTCGGCGAGGGAGGCGACAGCGGATAGGAAGGAGGTGAGCTTGCGGTCAAGGGGACAGCGGCGCGGTAGCGAGGGGCGGAAGGGCATAGAAGGCGGTGGGCTCGTCGCCGGCGGCGCGGCGGCGGCTCCTTGCCTGCGCGAACCGCGAGTGCGTGTGGGAAGCGGCGCGAGTGAGGAACGGCCAACGGGAGGGGCTATGGGTCAGCCGGTAAGGTCGAGGTGGGCAGGTTGCTGCCGCCTGCACCTTGTTGAGCTGGTTGGGCCGTTTTCATCCCTACTTAGAAGCCAGAGAACGGGAACACGTTCCAGGTTCCGGGAACGTCCACGTCCCGGGAACACGAATATTCTCATTCCCACGTTATAAAATAGCACCTCAAATTTCCGTTCCCGTTCCATGTTCTCGTTCCTCGATGGGAACACCTCAAGTTTCCGTTCCCGTTCTACGTTACCGTTCCTCATTGGGAACATGGCTTCCTCAGTGGGAACATGGCTACTAAGGGCCTGTTTGGTTCTGTCACATCGAATCTCCCGTCCCTAGTTTCGTATATTTAAAATATACTAATTAAAAAAGTAATTTGTCAGCCGGAGGCAACTTCGCGAGACGAATCTTTTAAGCCTATTTAGTTCATGTTTTGACAATGTTGTGCTACAGTAAATATTTGTTAATTATAGATTAACTTAGCTTAATAGAATCGTCTTGTTAAGTCCCGCAGAGGTATGTAATTAGTTTTATAAGTAGTCTATTTTTAATATACTAAACTAGTACCAAAAGATTCGATATGACACGACAAAACATTTGACGCTCCATCCAAACAGGCCCTAATGGGGCTGCCTGCGAGCATCCGTGCTTTCCTCCTGGATATTTCACAGCTTTTTATTTGCTCTACCAGTCTACCACCGGAAATTTTCACGCCCCAAAATGGCAAGCGAGGCTGCACCGTGCACATGCCCCTGTCCCTCCCAAATCTGTCGAATATAGCATCAAGAGAGGGAGAGCATGTAATCAATATATCTATGGCGCGGTGGAAGATGACAACCACCTCATCTTCGACTGTCACTTACTAAGAGGTGTCTGGTTAATAATCCTCCGCTGAGAACTAATAATCTCCCTCAAGAAAATGGTGGAGTTCAGTTAATTCTACAAGCTTTTATTTTTAGCTCCACTTCTACCACTCTACTTAACAAAATACTTATCACCATGTGATACTCGTGGAAAGTACCGGAATGGTAACCAAATTCAAAAGGAAGACATGGACTCCTTGGCAGGTGCATGGCAGACTCCCACATGCAGCAACAACAGCATCAATCTCGCATGACAGCAACCAACGAACCACTCAAATTCTGACACTGCCATAACAGGTATGACCTCTACATTTGCAGGTAACACCATAAACCCAACTAGAGGCACCAGTTTTCAACAACATCATGACAATCCAGCCATGGTCAGCGCTCCAAATCAAGTATCAGGTATGCAATCTTTTGACACAGCAGTTGCCCATGCTCCCGGCCTCAACCAGGCCCTTGGCACCACCCAGATGGATAGGGACACTATTCTTATGCCAGCTCTGCTGCCTGGCGTCAGGTGCTATGCCGTTGCTTCCTTGCTGCCTGACTGGCCTTTGCAGCCACCAAGAGCAGTCGGCCTTGGAGTTTTTATAGTTAACATGCAGGTACAACCAGCGCAAATGATCTATATCAAGGCCATCACGTTCAATGCTCACTCAGTCATCATGGCTGAGGCTGCAGCTCTTGATCTTGCAGCAATCTGCTCAATTTCAACAACACAGCTTTCTTGTCTGATTGCAAGCAGCTGGTCCGCTACTAAATGCCGCTGATCAACAACATCCTCCGGATTGGAGAATGGAAATTTTACCCAGCTGATTTCCAATTGTGCCACTCGTCAACGAGAAAAGATCTATAACATCAGCAGGACACTCAACACTACGACTGGCAACTTGGCTAGAGAGTCCTTTGTCAATGTTCCCACTAATGAATCTGTTCAGCATGTTCTCCTATAGTAACCATGATCACCAGTGCCCTCAGTTCAATGCACTGGCTTCCGTAAATATTTACTCTGTAAACCTGCTTGTAGCTTCTTACTGCTGAAATAAAGTTGTTACTTATAAAAACACACACATCATGTTACAATAGAAATGTACTTACGTTTAAAAGGAAAGCCTTTGCCCTGAGAAATGGTGGAAATCTCGAATGCACACAGGTAGCCAGGTCACAAACTC